>CAUYRT010057677.1:0-155179 GCA_963574885.1 Lepilemur ruficaudatus
CGTCAGCTTAGCTCACAGCAACCTCAAACTCCTGGGCTCAAGCAATCCTCCTGCCTCAGCCTCCCAAGTAGCTGGGACTACAGGCACGCGCCACCATGCCCGGCTAATTTTTTCTATATATATCTTTAGTTAGCCAATTAATGTCTTTCTTTCTATTTATAGTAGAGACGGGGTCTCACTCTCGCTCAGGCTGGCTTCGAACTCCTGACCGTGAGCGATCCGCCCACCTCGGCCTCCCAGAGTGCTAGGATTACAGGCGTGAGCCACCGCGCCCGGCCCCATGCCATCTTTTATGCCATTGTTCTCCAGTGCTTGGGGAGGGCCCAGCACATAGTAGGTATTCAATGAATATGTTAGGTATGTGTGAATCAGGTGGTGCCTGAGCTAAGACTTAAAAGCCAAGCAATGAAAGTTGGAAAAGGTGTCTCGGGAAGAAGAAGAACATGCGAGAAGAGTGAGGTGTGTACAGGGAACTATGCTAAACCACATGGTTTAGTTTCGTCAAAGCACAAAATGCAAGGAGGGAGTTGGTGAGAGAGGAGGCCGGAGAAATAAGCGAAGGCTTATGTGGGCTGGGACCCAAAACCTTGTACCTAGGCATCTGTCCATAAAAAGATTCTAGGGATTTGATGGATCCCCCTGAAATTGTGATCAAAAATTTGTGAGCTTGTGTGAAATGTGAATGTGTATTTTCGTGAGGAAAGGGGTGTATCACTTTCACCAAATTCTCAAATGTTAAGAACTCTTATGGACACTGAAGAGCCATCAGAAAGTTCATGGATGGGCAAAGCTATCAGAATACCATTTTAGATAAATGACTGTAACTGCAGTTTGAAGGATGGAATTCCTGGTGGTAATTACTGATGGTGGGGAAACCAGTAAAGAGATAATTGCAACTGTCCAGGAAAGACATACTGAGATTCTAAACCTGATCAGTGGAATTGGAGATGGAGTAGACAGAGGCAGACTGAGAAGTATTTAGGTCGGAGGAGCAGGATATACTGATGGAGGATGTGATATTAGGGAAGGGAGAGAGGGAGGAATAGAAAGCTGAGGTTGACTTGGGTTGGTAAGTGGTACCGTTAAATGAGAGGAGGAAATCAAGCAGCTTTGAAGGGGAAAACAATGAGCTCAGTGTGGATGGTTGAGTTTGAGCTATCAATAGGACCAACTGGACAGTTGAATACCGCTGAATATGACCCTGAAGCATGAGGAGAGATATAGGCTAAAGGTAAAGATATAAGTCATCAATATCTAGATGAGAGTTTAAACTACAGAAAGAGATGAGACAGCCCATGGAGAGTGTTTGAAAGAAAACCAGCATTGCACAAGAATGGCTCCATGGGTTGCACAACATTGTAAATGTACTTAATGCCACTGAATTATACACTTAAAGTGGATAAATAATAGCACATATATCTCCACAATTTTTAAAAGTGAGGAAAAAAAAAGATGGCTCCATAGGGCATGCTGACATTTAAGAGGTTGCATACAAGGAATACCCATGAGGACAGTGGAAAGGAATAGTCAGCGGTAAGGGGATCGGGAGAATACCGTCACAGATGCCGGGGAACAAATTTCAATAAAATGGAGAGCAGAGTGGGCAGATGAGTTAGATCATCGCTAAGGTGCCTACCAGAAATAACAGTCAGAATATGTAAGCTCTGGAAGAGAAAGAATTTTGGTCTCCAGGCTTGCCCATCCATAACTTTTCAGCAGCAATGAAATGATTTAAATTTCATCTTTCAAAATAAAACTTGCCCGTCCTCTGCCAGTTTTGTCTGGGCAGGAAACAGAGCCGCTGCTGCTTCGGATGGTTCAAAATTCCACTTCAGAGCCCTGGAATGTGACGCCTCGGAAGCACCAGCCTAAGCACCTCCCTGGTTCTCTGGGAGGAAGGGGCCGGAGCGGAGGGGACCCGCGGGTGTGCCAGCCCTCCATCCAGCCCCTGACTCTGCTCTGACTCCGCAATCAAGAGCAGAGCGAAGCCAGCATGTTTGTAGTCCCTTGATCTCTGCCCATGTCCCTCTCACCAGGATGGACTCTTTGGTGTTTAGAACAAGCAGATTGCTCTGAAGTCACAAAGTCAATAGATTAGAGCTGCCCCTGCTAAAGGGTCTCTTTCTCTTGAAGTCTTTCCAACAGTGCTTCAAAGACACTGTCACTTGGTACCAGAGGAAGGGGAGACAGGGCGGAGGAAGGAGCAGAGGAAGAAAGGAGGGCGGGCCACTGGGGAACTTCACGTCATCAGCCACGTTCCCTCATCAGCCATGTCCCCGGGTGCCCTGGGAGGGGAGAGTCCAGGGAAACAGCACTGCCAGCATTAAAGACGTGCTCATGGATCCTCAGTTATTTTCCTGGCACATTTTTGGTGGAGATTGGCTAATATCTCTTCAGTGTGGCAGAATAAAGCTTGCTACTTCATTCTTTCATGTTAAATGTTTACAAGGTAGCCTAACCTTGTGAAAGCATCAGTGTATCCTCAGGGGCTTTAGGAATTCAGTGTTTATACTCAAATCTGCACAACCTAGTGTGAACCATAGGACAGCAGCCAACCACCGGCCACCAGAGAGGGCTCTTATAACCTCTTTGTGAATAAATCGACTACACTGTTGTCAAAATGTAATTGTTACAATTACCAGGAGCCTTTATCAATAAGTCGAGTATACTGTTGTTGTCTAAATGTAACTTTTTTCAATTACCAGTACCCATGCTGGGGTTAGTTAAAATAAGAGATACTGGGGGTCCCTATAGTGGGAGCAATAAAGATGCCTCTTTCCTGTCTTGATTGTGAATCAACAGAAACGAGGCCAAAAACTGATATATGAAAGCTTCAGGATCGCCTGTTACTGTGGGTTGGAGACTTTGGCTGAGCGTGGCAGCAAATGGGCTGGAAACCGAAGCTCAGAATTAAATAGATTTCCCAGCTCAGTGGCAGGCATGGTGCCTGTCCAGGAGGTATGTGCAGCCAGGGGAGGATGAGCTTCAGCTTTGGGGCCCTCATTTGAACAGGTTCTTTCTAAGGCCCTGGGAGGGGCCCTTATAATTTTGCATTTGTATTTTTATGTTTTCTTTCTTAAAGAGCTTCACCAGAATTGTACAAGCGTCAGGCCCCACCAAACCTGCTTGCACGGAATAGCAGAGAGCAACACCTGCTCCCTGTGGGCATACACTCCCAAGAAGCAAGCTCAGTTTGCTCTTTCCTTATTTACTGAATAAGTACAGGGGAAGAGACAGGTCTGAGGTTACACACACCGAGTACCCCAACACGGAAGGGGCGTCAGGAGTGGGGAAGACACATTCCCTCCTTTCCAGGCCCAACTGGAGAACGCTTATTGGCTACATAATAACCCCGTGCGGTGGGCATTAGGCAGAATCCTGGCACAGACCTGACTTCGAGACAGAGGACTTCGCAAAGTTTCTTTACGTTGAACTTCCCCCAGTCTCCCACTAATTCCTCTCCATTTTATCCTTCTCCCTTTGCTATGGCAACCCACAAAACAAAACAGAAAGGAGCAGCAGAGTTTCATGCTGTATCGTCCAGAGGCCTGGTTCTCTCGTCTTATGTTACATACAAGCCCAGACAAGCTTCCTCTCTCCCGCCCCATGCCATGCATTAGAAATCCAAAATTACCTTCATTCCACCTACCAAGGAAGAGATGTTTTCATTATTCAAGTTTCCAAATCTATGTCTTTGGGAACAATGCCTCCTTGTCTTAAAGAGATGTCCTCATTTCCCAAGCTGGGGACCAACGGCATTAAAGAAAGCCGTGATGCAGAGATCCGGCCACTCAAGCCAGGCAGCCTGCAGGGAATGTCGTCCCTAATAAAGAACAAATCGCCAGAGGAAGGAGCAGGGCTGCGGCGTCCTGCCCTCGTGTCTGATGTTACCTTGCTATCACCTAGTGTCTCCGCAGCAGCCTCTGTGTGAGGGTTTGACAGGGTTAAAAGTATTCATGATGATCCCTCCACTGGCAGATGTGTCCCCGAAGGCTGCTTGCATGCCTACAGGCTTCCTGGCCTCCCAGCCACTCGCCTGAGAGCTCCCCTACCACCGACTGTCAAATTTTTAAAATTAAAGGGCCATGTTGATTTTTTAAACTTCATTTCCATTTTTTAAAATAATGTAAGAATTTAACTCTTGTCTGTGCTTAGGCTATAAGGAAAATAACAGTGGTAAGACTCCATCTCTGGCTGTTTTTCTGCTGCTCTTTTCCCTCTGAAATCTCTTTCAAAGTTATGTGGTGAAATTCACGCAGGGCTGCCCAGCAAGGGCAGGCATCAGCCACTGAGAGTTTGCTGGACAGGTCAGCTTCTGCTCTCCCCTGTGTCATAAAATAAAACCTATGCACGTTCTGGCTTCAGGTTTCCCTGCCCGGTGAGGACTCTCAGACCGAGCCTGGAGGGTGAGTCTGAACTAGTGAGTCAGGGAGCACCAGTTCTTGGAAGCCAACTTGCTCCCTGCCGGCTCCCATCTGAGACAGGGCCTGGGCAGGCACAATTCCGTAAGGGGGTCTCTGGCCCAAATGGTCCCACTGAGCCCCAGGGTACTGTCCACGTGAGACGTGGAGTCTCTCCAGGCCACCCTTTGCCCCGGTAGAAGGGGGAGAGCAGAGGCCCAGCCCAAACACCAGTCCTGAGTCAGGCTATGAGCAGCAATCAGCCCACGACCTTTCTGGGCTCCAATCCAAGAAGAGACTCTCAGGAGCAGGGGACGGTTAGCACAGGGTATGCCAACAGACACAGGAGGGCAAGGCAGAGGATGAGCCCGAGGAGCCAGGGCAGTCTGTCCCAGAGCAGGAGAACAGAGTGCAGAGCGGAGCCAGGCATTGTGGGTGTCAGGCTATGCTGTCTGGGCTCTGGAACACTCCATGTGCCAACTGGCCACAGGCAGAGCCTGCTCCTTAGCAGTCGGGTAAGGGGAGCCGGGAGGTGTCTTTATCTTGGGACTTGGTAGAGATGCAAAAGGACTGGTTTAGAATAACTGACGTAATTTTATGAGTGAAGCAAATACCATTTACTAAACAGTGCAGATGTGCTTATAATATTTTTATTATTTCAATAGATTTAGGGGGTACAATTGTTTTTTGTTACATGGATGAATTGTATAATGGTGAAATCAGGGCTTTTAGTGTTCCCATTACAAGAAAAGTGTACATTCTTCCCTACAGGTGATTTTTGATCCCTCACCCCACTCCTACCCTTCCCCCTTTCATAGTTTCCAGTGTCCATTATACCACGTTATGACCGTATATATCCATCATTTAGCTTCCACTTATAAGTGAGAACATGATATTTGTTTTTCCATTCCTGGGATATGTCACTTAAGATAATGGTCTCCAGTTACATCCAAGTTGCTTCAAAAGACATTATTTCATTCCTTTTTATGGCTGAGTACTATTCCATTGTGCGTGTGTGTGTGTGTGTGTGTGTGTGTACACACATACCACATTTTCTTTATCCACTCAGTTGATGGAGTTATGTGTATATTTCTATACTACGTATTGATACATATTCAACAGGCAATGTAAAGTCTTACATTAGTTGTCAACCGCTCTTCACAAGGCTATTGATTAAAACTGCAAGCCAGCCAGGCGTGTTGGCTAACACTTATAGTCCTAGCACTTTGGGAGGCCGAAGTTGAAGGATCACTTGAGCTCCGGAATTCAAGACCAGCCTGAGCAACATAGGGAGACCACATCTCTACAAAAAATAGAAAAATTAGCCTGGCATGGTGGCGCACACCTCCAGTCCCAACTACTCAAGAGGCTGAGGCAGGAGGATCACTTGAGCCCAAGAGTTTGAGGTTGCAATAAGCTGTGATGTCACCAGTGCACTGTAGCCTGGGTGACAGAGGGAGACCCTGTCTCAAAAAATATATATATAGATATATTATCCAGGCATCGTGGCGCATGCCTGTAGTCCCAGCTACTCGGGAGGCTGAGGCGGGAGGATTGTTTGAGCCCAGGAGTTTGAGGTTGCTGTGAACTAAGCTGAGGCCACGGAACTCTAGCCTGGGCAACAGAGTGAGACTCTGTCTCAAAAAATAATAATAACAAAAAAAAAGTAACTACAAGACAAGAATCTAAGGGGAAGGAATCAGGGGCTGTGGCCCCTGTTCCTTTCTGACTTCATTCTGAGGCACACTTTCAGACATGCTACATGCTGCTCCATTCTGGGCCATGTGAGTGAGCTGCTTCTGCCAGAGTAGATAGGGCAGTTGCATCACAGTTGTGATCACTGATGCAGCTGCTTAAAGTTTAGTCTTTAAAATACAGGTATTACTTAACTAAATTTTTGTAAATTTGACAGTATAGTATAATGGTTAAGTGGGAGAGGGGCAAGGTTCTAAAATCGGAACGTGTGCATTGAAATCCCAGTTTTGCAGCTAGGCACGGTGGCTCATGCCTGCAATCCCAGCACACTGGGAGGCCAAGGCAGGAGAAATGCTTGAGGCCAGAAATTAGAGACCAACATGAGTAACATAGTGAGACACCACATAGAAAAATTAGCCTGGCACGGTGGCATGCACCTGTAATCCCAGCTACTCAGGAATCTGAGACAGGAGTGTCACTTGAACCCAGGAGTTTGGGACCAACCTGGGCAACATAGTGAGACCCCATCTCTTAAAAAAAAGTAGTTGACAATAACTGCTTCATAGTGCCACTGGTGGGGAAGGTAATGCTTGTAAAGCATTTGGCCCATTGTTGAACACTTAGTAATGCTCAATCAGTGACAGGTATTTGTAATGGTTATTTACTTTGGGCTGTTCGGACTGTGGATGGTTAATGCAATTGGTTTGTGTTAGAGAGACCCCCACCTTTGCTCACCCTTTTTTGTAGAGACCCTCAATAAACATTTGCTGAATGAATAAATGAATGAACCTCTGAGGTTGCACGTGCATGTTACCTCCTTCTGAAACATCAGCTCTAGGTCTAAGTTCATCAAAAATTCATGCCCTTTGTTCTTTTGAACTGGGTATACAATGGTTTCTGGAAGATCTGGAAAACCAGGCAGTGCATTTGGAGACTTTATCCCCAAGGAGAGCTGTCTCCAGAGCAGAAGAAACTCCTCTGGGAGTTTCTGTCCCTGTGCAATTCCACCCCCAGCACCCGCTTCCCTGAGCCCCACTGTCCTTCCCCCACTACCACAAGAGGGAACTGTGGCTCGTAAGGGGCAGACCTAGCTTGGCTGGAGAAAAGCCAGCCATTACGTTCTTCTCCCACTGTGGAAAGCTCACCTCTCCCCTTCTGCACCGGGTGCTTCACCCTCACCACTTACTGGGAAATCTTCTTCCAGAAGGAAGTAAAAAAACTTCCCCACAATTTATCAGCCGTTCTGGTTCAGTTCATCTACCTAAAGTGAAAAAAGAAAATCAGGAAGCAAGGAAATTGTGTATAATGTGAATAAATGTAGTCTTTACATTTAGCCACTGTTTTGTAAGCCTCTCCATAACCAAAAGCACTTATTATTCCAATGTAAACAGAGTTATGATCTGAAATGCTCACCATATTTGTTGTGGAAAAAATAGACCTGTTGAAGACAGCTTACATCAAATTGCTCAGCCACTTCTGCTTACATCTTCGGGTTCATGTGATGCTCAGGTTGATGCAGTGAGACAGGTGAAGTTTATTATCTCCATCTTATGGATGTGGAACGTGGAGACTGAGAGACCAAGAGGGCTGTCCTTGACCAACAATAAGTTTGGAAAGCGCGATTTTTTTCTATCACACGGAGAGCCTCTCTTTCAGCCTGGCGCTCATGTATGAATGGTGGGGCTCCGTGCTCTATCCCCACCCACCGCCCCTGGGCTGCCCAGCCCTGCATCTGCACTTGTGTGGCTGCAGCTCCCTCGGGGGCCATCTGACATTCCAAAGCCTTGGCTTAGTGGGAACCGGGGGTGTTTAGTTCCCCAGCTTTTTGGTCAAAGACATTCCAGGGAGTTCCAAAGCGTAGAGCTGCCTTTAAACAACTTCCAGTAGCCTCTGTTGAGCACTGAGAGTGGGAGTGAGCTCTGCCATTAATCTGCTGCTTTATTCGGGACAGGCCACTCAAACTCCCTCCTCTGTAAACGGGGGAAGGGGAACAGCCTTGAGACTCTGGCAGTGCTGTGAGTGGTCTCCCCTGAAGACACATGCACTAAAGATCATGGGTGTCATTTCTCAGGGTCACAAGCTTCCATCTCTTGAGCCCATCTGTGTACCCCATAGATTTACTGTGTCTCCTCATAGGCCCTGGACAAGAACCCCTGGCCCAGTGAGCTCTGACACCAAGGACGGATTTTTAAAGAACAACCTCAGTAGTTTATTTTCTTATTATGTAATGTTTTTTAAAAAATAGACTTAAAAAAGAAGAAAATTATTATAAACCCACTACCAGTAAAACCACTAGTATTAATAATTTAGTAAATATCAGTAAAAAATTTTAGTAAATATCAGAGACAGTCTGTCGCTCTCACTTAAGACACACATATACATAAATGCACTCATTGTACCAGCATGTTTTCCCATCTCATTTAATTATTATTTGACAGCATAATGTCTACGTAGTAACTGATTGCATGGTAATTCTATAGCACATTATTTAGCCTTCTCTAACTGTTGAACATTTATGTGGTTTTCCTTTTTATTATTATTATCTGTGCAAACATACCTGATTATTTTCTTGGACTAAAAGTGGAATTGTCAGTTTTACTCAGAAGGAGGCTTTTGCTGTGTGTAACAATTTGCTGCACCCTCCCCCCAAAAAAATCATACTGATTTGTACTCCCAGTAGCTGGTAGGGAGGCAGGATGGAGGGAACTTATACTGGTGTTCTCAAGTGGCTTCCTTGAATCAGCAACCTCAGAATGCTGATACCGAGTGGAACCTGTTTGCTAAAAGTGAACAGCCATCTCAGGCCACAGCAAGCGTGCCTATTTTCAGGACTGCCCTCGGCGTGTTTTGAAGTGGGTAACATTGGTCTTAGGCACCTTCCTCCCTCCCTCATGCCCACGTAGCCACTTGATTTCTGACTGCAGGGCTGACTCAGCCACCACACCCCTCCCCTCACAGGCCCAGCAGCAATTGCCCTCCCCCAACTCCTGGAATTCATCTGCCCTACATGGCATCCCATCAGCAGACTCTAGACTTTCCATCCTCAGCCTCGTGAATCTGTTACATGCTTCTGTGTGAATGGGTTCGGGGGAGCAGACTGAATCCTGTGGATAATTGTCCTGAGTCAGCCTGCCCAGGTGGTGGCCAGAACATCAGAGCCAGTGAACAGGATGCCGTCACCAGGCAGAGGGTGATATTCCAGGGACAGATGGGTAGTGGTAGGCCATCTCAGTGCATGCTCTGTGTCTTGTGGTGTTGGCCCTTCAGAATGTTCCTCAAGGAGAAGAGCAGGGCCTCCCTAGGAAGACAAATCCATCTCTCTTGAAAATTGGCTAATAGAGTGTTGTACAGGGCCATGAGCCCCAGAACAATGGGCAGAGTTTCAACCATTCACTTGGCAAATGGTGCTGTTCTCTGGGCCTTCAGTCTGCATATTGGTGACGGGAGGTTGGGGAGGGAAGACCACACATGGTCCTGTCCCACCACTGACCACCCCTTTCTTGGCCCTGCAGTCCGACGGCTCCATCCTGGCGATCGCCCTGCTGATCCTGTTCCTGCTCCTGGCCCTGGCTCTGCTCTGGTGGTTCTGGCCTCTCTGCTGCACCGTGGTAAGTGCCCCAAACCTCAGGCCATGCAAGCTGAAGGGTGATATAAAGTTCACAAGGACCACGGGTGGGGAGAGAGAGACAAAAATGTGTAAAGATAGGGGACCAGACCAATCTTGCATTTTTTATACAATTTATACAAAATTGGCATAAACTAACGATCAGTGGAGCCACACGCCATTAGCAGTCAGTATGGGTTAGGGTGTGAGACTGCCCAGAGGATCGACAAATGAGTGTTATTTGACATGTAATGAACATATATGCCTGTGTATGTATGGTACACACACACACACATTGTTGAGTTGCCCAACCTATACTCTTCTGCGGCCTCCCTGGTCTTCGCACTTAGTCTATCCATCTGAGAGATTGTCTGGGGCCTCTTTATTTTCAACAATAAAGAGAGGCACCTACCTTTATTCCTTAATTCCAGCTAACATACTTAAGACACACCTACTGTGTGCCCAGCACTGGTCTAAGCTACAAGATCAACAAGAACCTGCCTCGTCCTCTTCATTGTCATCTGTAGTCACCACATGGCATCAGCCAGTATCTCCCCTAGTGACTTATAATCCACTAGTGGCCTGGAATAATCCACCCTAATGATAATCCCAAATGATACATGGCTGGTTGTCAATTTCTATTCCCTGGTCTTTAGACTGGGAAAAATTCAAACGAAGTAGTATCCAAATAAAGAAAAAAACATTAGCTCTGACATGTCTGGCTCCAGCATGTGCCCTGCCTATATGCAAATCAGCGAGGCCGGGTGCGTGTGAAGTGAGCGCTACTCCCCTGCCGTGGCATCTTCCAGTCCCTGTATGTCAGTTCTTCCATGGAAAGGCTGGTGGGGGAAAGAAACACTGAGCCTCTCCAGACAGGGGCGCATCTTCATTTTATCTCTGAAACTCCAGCGCGTAGCACACAGTGCAAGGGAATTCACATCTGTGTGTAGAACTGACCTGAACCAAGACCACAGACAACAGAGCACGAGACTTGAAAGGGAGAGGAAAATGGCTTTGAATGATACTTTAAAGAGGTGGCAAGTGAATGAGATGAGAAACTCTGCCAGGATGTTCTGGAAAGGGCTAACTTGCAGCAGATAAGAACTCGCATGTGCAGGGAGGGACCCAGGACAGGTGTAAGTCTTGGGTCACTTAGTACCATCCAGACTGGACTGATTTCACCAAGATTTTAAACTGATTCTTAGCAAAGCAACTCCAAGAGTTAGATGTTGTTTTAAATAGTTAAGGCTGCACAGCCATTTTATTTTTAGGGTAAAAAATCCCCATGAGTCAGCCAAAGCGCTTTCTATGGTGATTCAAAAACAAGAACATTTTCAAGTCCGAAATTCTTAAGGGAAAAAAAAAATACCTTGCAGTGAGCTCTTAAAGAAGGGATGGCAGGGCTGGTGGCAGCAGGCAGTGTATACTATTGTGGTATTGTTCACCTGGTCCCTTTTATTATTACAAACAATTACCTCTAGGTAGGAACAGCTAGGAGCAATAGCACAGCCCAGCAGTGCTCTACCAACTACTAGCTGTGTGATCTAGGGCAAGTTACTTAACCTCTGTGTGTCTCAGTTTCCTCAGTGGTATAACAACGACAGTAGGAGCCCCCACCTGATAGATGGTGAAGATTAAAGGAATTTATATATGTAGTGCTTAGAAAGTACCTATCACATAAGAAGTGCTGTGTATTATTATTATTGTTAGAAAGTATTTTACTGTAATAGGAATCTATTGGGATACTGTATGGCATTCAATTTAATTGGTGGGAAACATTTCTCAAAATAAACCTTTCATTATTGGAAGTATTGTCACTCCAAGCCAAATTGTTTTGCAATATTTTTCAATGAATTTATCATGTCAAGTCCCTGTTGCTTTGGGAGGTAGCCAAAATGTCTTAATGTGGTCTAACTTTGTAAGTCCCAAAGGCTTTCTTTATGAGGACGGTCTTAGAGATTAATTTTCCTGTTTATGGTGTCTATAAAAACTAAAAGTCTATTTCTAAAAGTTGGCCTGGGTTCCAGTGCCTGGTGTGGCCCCAGAAACTCCTTGTTGATCACTTGCTTCCTTGGTGAGTGTTGATATACAGAGTGGGACAGAATAAGTCATGTGTTTTCCAAACAGGAGTACACAGGAAGGAGGGCAAACACTGGCCTCCCTTCAGGACCCCTGCTCAGAGGATGTGGGGGAGTTTCCCAGCCCCAAGTTACAGGGTGGCCCCTCCTCCAACTAACTGGAGGGTCCCTGTAAACAGTGTTCCCCAAACCTTCCTCTGTCACACTCCTAGCCCCACCCCCAAGGCTGGGACATGCTCCATGACCTTGTGCCAAAGCTTCACCTTGATGTTGGGGGGAAAGGCAGAAAGCATGAAGGACCTACCAAATATGGGGTACATGAGGCTTGTTTCTGCGTTTGCCTTCTCTCCCCTTCTGCAATGTTCTTTCCAGGAATAATACTCAAAAATATTAGGTTATTAAGTATGAAATGTCCAATTTCCTTAAGTACTAAGTTTGACAGTTGATATCTCTGACGTTTCACTTTGGCACTTCTTGTTTTATTTTTATTGTGAAGGTACGTCCTCAATGAATTTATCTTGTTCAATCCCTGTTGCTTTAGAAGGTAGCCAAAATGTCATTCAAATGCATGGCTTGGCTTGTGATTATCTTTCAAATTTTTTTAGAGCAATTTTTGTGAAGCCATGGATAAGTCAAAAATTCTAGTGATTTTCGAATATGAGTTCCAACGTGGAACCAATGCACTGCGGATAGCTCAAAATATCAATGAAGAGTTTGGGAAGGATGTGGCTAATGAACGTACAGTACGTCGATGGTTTGAGAAGTTCCATTCTAGTGATTTTGATCTTGAAAATGAGCCACGTGGGCGACCTGATACCAAGGTGGATAATGATAAGCTGAAAGCTGTAGTGAAAGCAAATCGATCTCAACCTACGTGTGAATTAGCAGCAAGGTTTGACATTACTGTTCCAATAATATTGGACCATTTGAAACAAATCAGCAAGGTAAAGAAGCTGGATAGATGGATTCCACATGAATTAAACAAGTGTCAAAAGAGAAATCGTCTTGAAGCTTGCCTTTCTTTGCTGTAACGACATAAAGGCGAACCGTATTGTTACCTGTGACGGAAAATGGATTTTTTTGACAATCACTAGCATTCAAGACAATGGTTGGATAAAGATGAAGTGCTGAAACACAGTCCAAAACCAAATATTCATCAAAAAAAACTAATGGTGTCTGTTTGGTATACATATATAATACCAATGCTGGTATTATCCACTACAGCTTCATGAAACCTGATCAATCGATTACAGCGAATGTCTACTTCAGTCAGCTAGACAAAATGATGAGGATGCTTGCGATTAAGCAGCCGAGATTGGTCAGTAGAGACAGGCCAGTCCTCTTGTGAGACAACACTCTACCACATGTTGCACAAACAACGCTGCTCAAACTACAGCAGCTGGACTTGGAAACTCTCTGTCATCCACTGTATTCACCAGACCTTGCACCAACTGACCTTCTTCCAGGTTTTGGACCACTTCTTGCAAGGAAAAATATTACATTCTCAACAAGCTGTGGAAAACGCCTTTCGCAATTTCATCGCCACCCGCTCTCCAGGCTTTTTTGCTGCTGCCATAAACAAGCTACCCTTAAAATGGTAAAACTGTGTCCATAGTTTAGGGCTCATACTTTGATTAATTGTACTGCTTCTTGTTAGGGATATAATAAACTACACTTTTGATTCAGAATCGGACATTTCATACTTAATGACCTAATAGGTAACATCCAGCTGAGTCAAACATTAACCCTTAGTAGCTGGGTATGTTGTTGGGGGAGACAAATTCCTACAGAGTGGGTAGAAGGACAGGCACTCAGGTGCCTAGTTACTAAGCATAAAGAGCATTTTTAGATGTGCTGACCAGGACAAGCAGACCAGGCACAGGGGTTACTGTCAGGCCTGCCCTCTGCTCTGCACCCTCTTGCTTCTGCTAGTCCTCTCTGGAAGAAGAAACTCGGTGGATGAGAGTGACTGATGATGGGTACCCCACTGTGTTTTACCTTTCCCAAAGGACCCCACTCCCACCTGGGCTCTTAACTTCCAGCTAAATGGAACCTGAGTTAACTTATTACACTCTGAACTTATTTGCATTTTAAAAAAGGGAATTCAAGGAGTCAATATTTCACCAGGAAAAAATAAATAAAGCCCTGCCTCAGTTCCACAAGGGGCATTGCCACACCGTACCCACTCCGTCTACTCATAAGTTTGATCCAATATTATTGAAATCTCTAAATTAAACTTTTAGGAAAGGAAGACTAGGAAATCTGAATGAGAAGAGGATCGTGAAAAAAAGAATTGAAAGTATTAGAAGAGTAAATGTTACGAATGGCTTGAATGTATAGAGAACAAAAGACAACAATGAATCAGTGATATTAGCGCACTAGACTGTTCTAGAAGATGCAGGCAGCCTGAGAGTCTACCTTCACCCCAGCCAAGAGCCAGTAGGAGTCTGCAGCCCAATGAGCCTGGTGGCTTTATGCACACAGGCAAAGGCCGTCACATCCTGCCCAAATTTTAGCAAGTAACAAGAAACTGCCAGATTCCAATTAGTAGTGGGGACCGGCTCCTCCAAATCAGAAATCTGCAGGGTAGAATAAATGCCTAGTGTCCTACTCTGTTGACCCCATGTTGACACGCTCATGAACACCCCCACTTCCCTACCCCCCACTCCCTTGGCCTGCATCCCTACACCTGGACTGAACCCCAAGACACCCCCATTGCCCAAGCTTGCTGATTGGGGGCATTGCACATTTATGAGGCCTTCAGCACTGCTTAACAAACTTTTACCTTATCTTTCTGAATGAGAATCCCTCCCCCAAACTGTTACTATTCTCCTGGAGATCCCTGTCCTACCTCTGGCCCTGTCACACTCAGTAGGCAACCTGCTTTTCCGTCTTGGTGAAAAATGGGGGCTGTGCTGTGAGAAGCCCTTGCACTTCCAGCGCCCTCTCAGCGTGTCCTCCTCTGACATCCCCTTCCCTCGGACAGCCTCACCCATTCTCCCTCCCCCGCCACTATGTTCTTTTGTCACCTCTCACTTCAGCTCTTCCTGTGGCATCTCCATTCTTCCTTCCATTTCCTTTCCACTGGCTTCCTCTCTCTGCCTACAAACGTATGACAGCCACTTTTACCCTTTTAAAAGCATCCCAGGACCTGTTTCTCCTTCAGGCTACTCTCTTCTCCCTCCCCTCCCTTATACCTACCAACTCCTTTGCAGAGCAGCATCCACCGTCTATAACTCCTCCCATCACCTCCCACCACACCCTGACCTCTGTCACCATTATCTCTCATTATCTCATTAACTCTTCTCTTGCAAGCCTAAATCCCCCAGCCAGTGGTCTCTGCTCATTTCTCGTTCTTCTTTACCTTTTCCAGCAGTAGGCGCTGTTGACCTCTCTCTCCTTACTCTCTCCTGGCTCCTGCTGGTTCTTCTACATCTCTGTTCAATTTTTCCCTGTCTCCCTCAAGGGCTCTCCCTCTTGTTCTCAGGGATTGTCTCCAACCCTCTTCTCTACACCTTGTCCCCAGGCAATATCACCAACTCCCATGACCTCTACTACTTAATGCATTCACCCATCGCTGGCCTTGGCTCTGGTACAGTAGTCAATAAATTATATGAGATATTCAGCATTTTATTGTAAAATAGGCTTTATGTTAGATGATTTTGCCCAATTGTAGTCTATTGTAAGTGTTCTGAGCACATTTAAGGTAGGCTGGGCTAAGCTATGATGTACAGCAGGTTAGGTGTATTAAATGTATTTTTGACTTGTAATATTTTCAACTTAAGATACATTTATTGAGATGTAGACCCATCATAAGTTGAGGAGTATCTGTACTATGAACTCCTCCAAGGCAAGGAGAAACTAGTCAGAGAAACTAATCTGAAAATGAAATATAGTGCCTAGTACATAATTTTTATGTTTTCCAAACTAAACCAAACTAAAAAACTAGTCATCTTGGGGAAAGAAGATTAGATACAGAAGGAACCCACAAACCTATGGACCTCTATTGAATAGTGGCTTCATGATTACTTATTTGTATTATATATTTCATAACTTATGTATATCACATGTAGTATTATACATATATAACATATTACATAAAAAGGACAGTTATATCCATTTCTTAAATAAAATTCTAGAAGTATACCCATTTATTGAGAAGTTAATGGTATACAAGGAACCCCAAGTGAAAAGATCTTGCTATATTTTGCAAAATGAAAAAGAGTTGGAAATTAATTGCAGGATAATGTGACTATACTTAACACTACTGAACTGTACATTTAAAAAGTGGTTAAGATGGTAAATTTTATGTTATTTTTTTTTTTACACAATTAAAAAGAAAAAAAAATCCTGCTATAAAGTTGCATTTCTTCTGTAATCCAGTTAATTAAACCACCATGCTATTTAGGTCAAATCCAATCATGACATTTCTGATCAAATAACAGCAAATATTTTTATTCAGTTGTTGGGAGAGGCTCATATGCATGCATTTGGAAGTTCTCCCTATATAAACAGAATTCTGTCCTCTTTTGTTTTCAGTGGCCTTGTAGGTGTTCAGCTTTTAAAAAATGAAAAGCTGTTTAATTCACTTCATTGAATTTCAAAGATAGTTCAACAAATAAGTCCTTTGGATATCTCCAACGACAAATTGCAAGAAATAAAAATTAATCAAGAACTTGATATGCCTTAACCTGAAATAAAAATAAAGTATCCAAATACTTCTTTCCACACCTTTAAGCATAACGTTTAATTTGTAGGGCCAGACAACCAAGGCCAACATCACCAAAAGGATTTACTGATAGTTTAATAAAAACATGAGTAGCGCAATCAGCTTCTTATCCAGGCATCTCAGCCCTAGATTGATTGTGCTTTTTTGATCCAGTTCTAGCCTCCGCCCATTCCCATCTGGACACTCCTCACTCTGTAGCTGGCAGGCTTATTTCTCACTAGCACACAGAGCTCTGCCACAGCCTGCCCTCACCTCCGGAGCTCTGCTCACATGCCCCACACACCTAGTCCTCCTCATCCCTGGCTTCCCTCCTCCCTGCTGGGCCAGGCTGGCCTCACTCCTTGCCTTATAACCCACCAACCTTGTCCCCATGCCTGCTGGCAAAATGGGAAGAGGCGAGCTGTCATTACAGTAACTGGGTTCCAATACCACATCTTCCTCTATCAGTTAAAGGATTGAGTAAATCCTTTAACCTTAATTTCCCAATGTGAAAAATTAGAAAATTGGAACCATATTGTCTCTAAGGGTGCTTCTTCATATTCTTACCTTCTGTAAGGGAATCTACTCCCTTTCAAGATGCCCTGGCCTGCGGTTCTCAAACCTGCTTACATGTTGAAACCAACTGAGGATTATATAATGCAGGAAATCAGGGGCACCATTTCCAAACTATGTCAGGACAGTAATACTCTACAAGATATAAATAACCACACTTCAGAACAAGAGGTATTTGGATAATAAGTTTGAAAGATACACTTAAAGTTGATTAACTGTCCTTATTGCAGGACATCTCAGAACCTTTAATAGGATAACTTGCATTTGAATCTCGAAACTTATTTTGACCCTGGAACTCTTCCTTGGCCTATCCCTACCCCCGCTCTCCCAAACACCTGTTGACATACTGACATCTGGAAGGACACTACTATTCTGCCAAATACTATTTGGGAAACACAGTCCTAAAGAATGCTGAAGCAGCAGAGAGAGCAAGTTCCTGGATTCTGAGCTGCAGCCTCTTTCCTGCCCTCCCTGGAGGCTGCGTCAGTACCAACAAGGTTGAACATGCTGTGAACATCATCAACACATCCTTGTTCCCTGCATGCCCCTCTCAGATCCCGCTGGCACTGCTAGTGGCTGGAATTGGCTTGCCTATAACCCAAGCAGAGGCCAGAGGCTCCTCCTCTAAGCCTAAGGTATATGACTTCATGGATTTATTTTACTGTTTCACTGAACAGAGTTTTGCAGTGACATTGACTTATCATCTGATGGAGCACATGCATAGCCATTCTTTCACAGTACCATGTAAGTCTCTCAGGCCTTAACAACCAATGTGAAAATGCCCGTTACAACTCTCTCTTTAGATATTGATGAAGTGGGCCTTTTAAATAGTCCCAGTCTTAAGAGAGATGAGATTAGAGGCCAAAAATTATTTGAAAAATGGGTTCCAAATGGACAAACAAAATGCTGAGCTCACTTATTTGAAAATGTCTTGTACTACCTCCAGATAAACACCCTTGGCATCAGCCTTTGCTAAACATTTACAGTGTAAAATTACTGGATTCGGGCAGTACTTGGCCAGCATTAACCCACTGCAATCAGTCATGAGATCTCTCTTAAATTTATGTTGTCTGTTCAGTGGAAAGAGTCTTTTATCTGCCCTCAACTGACATCTCATCCCTCCTGGACGTTTCCCATATCAAGTTGCCTACTTTCTCTTGGTTTCTTGACTTTAACTAGAAGAATACCCATAACGTTTGGGAATCAGGATGCAAAGCCAGAATGTGAAAGGATGAGAGCAAGCATTCCCTTCTATCTGTGATCTTAAAGCCCTTGTTAGATGGTTTTTCAGATCTGAATTAGCCTTTCTTCTACACACAACTCTGTTCTGCTGGCTTCTCATCTACAAGGCTGAGGAGGCAGCAGCTGAGTTGGCTTTACATGATAAACCCAGAAGTCCCAGGATATGCAGTAGTTTAAATCAAAGGCTTCAAAAAATGTTTGCTATCCAAATGCAGGTGCCACATGTATTTGAGCTGGCCCCTCTGATCGTGCGGCAGGTGATGTTTTGTGAAAAATCAATTACTCTTGACTGGAGATACAGTAGACTCCATAGAAAAATAAAAACAAAAAATCTCCTGGATAAAATACAATAAAAGTTGTTCTAAAGGGATAGCCAAGCTCAGTAGAAAATAGGGAACATTTCTAGGGCCAAAACAAAGAAGGATCTGGAAATCAGATGGTCAGCTGACCCTAAATAGCAGTGGCTGGCTTAGGGTAGATTTTCTTATCTCAGTAATTTAGAGGTTTGGCTTAATAGCCTTTCATGGGTCCATAAAAGTTTTGGAATTGGAATTGAGTTTTCTGCCCAAAGCTGGGGCCTTGAGTGAGAGGATGGGCTATATGAGTTTGATATGTCTGTATGTGTGCATGTATCTTTGTCCCTGAGAATTCATAAGCATAACCTCTCAGAGTTCTAGAGTTCAAATTTATCTTCCTTGGGGTTCTATAAATTGCAAGCTGAGAAAAAGTAGTCACAGTTTGGAAGTGCTTAAGGATTTGCAAGAGGAAACACAAACTCTCTGGCAAGTTGTTTCCTCAGCCCAGGCCTTGTAGGATTCCCATAGATAAATGCAAACTACACATGAGCTCAAAATCCAAAATTATCAAAAACCCCAGGAATATTATTACTCAGACCCCTGGAGTTTTACTGTACACATGAAAAGCACAAAAGACCAGAAATAAGATAAGGAAGTCAAGCCCTGTCAGCAGTATTTCCTTTGCTCTTTCCAAAATTAACACGAGTCGTTAAATAGCAGATACATACAAAATTCTCTACATATTACCATTTCTACTATAACATAAAGTGTGTTCCTCATGAAATTTTGGCCCATGAAAATAACAGGACTAATGGGGGAAATAGGTTCAGAGCAGAACATTCAAAGCTGTGCAGTCTTATAAAATAATCCACTTAAAAAAACACTCAATAAAAATTCCACCATTTTAAACATTGTAAATTCTTAATAAAAATATACTCTGGTAAACATAATTCTTTACCTTGTTTTAAAAAAAATAAAAACGTGAAGCTTCCTGGTGGAGATGAGTGTGAGGTAGCGCTGTGGCTTCGAGTTACAGGGACGAGACGGAAGGAAGGACATTCTTAGGATGAAGTGTCATGACGCCAGAGGTGAATGGCTGTGACTCATTGTCTTGCTATTCCTTCTACAGTGGCTTAAAATAGAAATTCAGCTTTTGTTGTGTTGCCAGGTTCTTCTTTTCATTTAAAAAAAAAAAAAAGTCATTTATGTGGTTCCCAATAAGACCAAAAGCCGTGGAAATACTATTCCGCTGCTCTCAGCAGTACGACCTTTTTTTCACTCCATGACACACGCCTCTCTCTAATCCCCTCGAAAGCAAACGTTGGTTCCCAAGAGTTCCGTCCTCCTTCCTTTGGTTTTTCTGCACAGTCCCTGATGATGCTCTGTTGGATTTCATTATACCCATTTTGTTCTCAAAGTATCTCATCTTCTCTCATCTTTTCACAAGTTTCTCCTCCACAAGCTGAAGGCTTTTCTCCTTCATTCAATCCCTGCATTCTTACAACTGGGACATGGTCACGAATTGACGATGCTATATAAAATGCTTTCTTGAGGAAAAGTAGGCACACTCAGAAGCATGATATATGCTTGCACAGCACAAGGGCACACAGAAACAAGAGAGCAGGTGAGGTGAGTGTGGATTTTGTGTGAGCCTCCCCAGAACCCTGCTGCCAGCCGGGCAGCATCATCGTATTCACCTGATGTTACTCAGTGGTGCCAAATAAAATCACCTCACACTTTGAAATGTCTAATGGCTAATGTTTTGCAAATTTTACTGCAAACAAAAAAACCCTAAAATATATATATTACCTTCTCCTGTATTTAGTGAAAAATCATATTTTGAACTAACACAATTATCATAGTTTAGTGATTTTTTTGCTCGTTTTACCTACCAATATGAAAAAATTCACGTTATATACCTGTGCTGTAACAACAGAGACTGTGCATGTAGTTTTCAAATTTCCAGGAAGCAGAAATTATTTGGGGACACAAAGCTGGAAAGTGAAATCTTGAACCACAGGGCAAGTGAATTTAGTTGGAAGCCGGGGTTTGGGGGTGGAATAGGGTACATAGATGGTGGCCAGTGAAGTATTGTTAATTAACCATAAGTCCAGCCCACGACTCTAATGAGATTCCCCTGATGCCTCCAAGTGTCACAACCCACTCTTGGCATTGGGACTATTAGCATCTTAGTTACTAAAGAAACGTGTAGAGGAGGGTTGAGCCATCAGAATTGAATCTGGTATCACTTAAGTGCTTATTCGAGAGACTAGGAAGCTTAGAATCATCAGAAATGCTTCCTTTACCTTTTCCTTTATGGGAAGCACACTCACTCATTCAAGAACTACTGACTGAGTAACAAGCACTGAGCCGCATGTCAGGAAATAGAAGATGACCAAGTATGCCCATGTCTTCTAGGGGCTTAGAGTCCAGCGTGGGAAAAAGAGAGGTGAGCGCAGTTCAGCAAGTTAATTGCTAATAGTGCAGGCAGTGCAAGATCATATCCACGTCCCTGGGAATGTCCATCTGGTGGAGATTGATTCAGAGCTGGATCCAGGAATTGAGACCTTGCCAGCTTTGTATGCCAGGCATGCTCACCAGAGGAAGCAACGTGGTACCTGCAAGCAGAGCTGAGAGTTTCCTCCAGAAATAGTTCCATGTCTTCCACCACACAAGACAGTGGAGGCAATGGAGAACCCAGAGTTCCTGACAACCGTCATATTTAGAATGAAACACTTTCAAAGGTGGTGTTTCTAATCAGCCATACGCAACTCACAACAGAGCATTGTGTCTTGAAACAAAACATACCCCCCCGTATCTAACTGGGGTGTAGCGTTGTTAGAAATAAACTAATTCATGGTTCTAAAGTGTGGTCCACAGACTGGCAGGGTAAGCATCATTTGGGAACTTGTTAGCAATGCAATTGCCCCATCCCAGGCCTACTAATGAGAAACTCAGGCGTACAGCCCAGAAATCTGTGTTTTAGGAAGCCCTCCGGGTGATTCTGATACTCCATAAAGCTTGAAACCACTGAGCTAATTAAAATGAGCGGACAAGCGCCTCATTTTGTTACTAGAGCAGTTACCTTAAACTGTTCTCTCGGACTTTGCCTAGACAGCAAAGTTGCCTATATGTCAAGAAAATGTCTTCTGTGCAGCAAGAGACTAGACCTTTGGCACAGAGTTGTTGCAGGAAATGTCCCACACCTGGCTCATGCAGGAAGGACACTGAGACACTACATGCAAACTAAAGAAAGGGGTGCCAAAAAGGAGTCCCTTGTTTTGTCCCACTTCTCATGCTATGAGATGAACACCTGTCTACCATGAGCCTGTACAGCTTAGCCTATAGCCAACCCCTGTCGCAGCGTGAAGAGACAGGAAGGATGAGGAGGACAGATGTGAAGTTGTGCCGGAGAATTTCTCAATAAGGTGATCGAGACAAAACAGGGACCATGGGGATCACCCACCCTGGTGTCTTCATGCAGCATGTGGACCCCGACTTATGATTTTAAATGCGCTGCGTAAGTAAGCAAGTGTGGCTGTCATCTGGGAGGAGGAAGAGGTGCCTGTGTTAAAAACTGGATAGATAGCATTCTTTTTTCTTTTTTCTTTTTTTTTTTTTTTCGGAAACAAGATATCACTTGTCACCTAGGCTGGAGTGCGGTGGCATCATCATAGCTCACTGCAGTGAAGGCTGAGGCAGGCGATCCTCCTGCCTCAGCCTTTGGAGTAGCTGGGACTACAGGCATGTGCCACCACACCCGGCTAATTTTTCTATTTTTTGTAGAGATGGGGTCTCACTCTTGCTCAGGCTGGTCAAGCTTGACCTCAAGCAATCCTCACACCTCTACCTCCCAGAGTGCCAGGATTGCAGGCATGAGCCACCACACCCAGCTAGATAGAAAACATTCTGTGTTCCATTGCACAAGGCTATCATAGCAGAGTTAGCAAGAAAGTGGCAGGATCAGAACCTGCACATCAAGCACAAAATTTCAGTGCTTTTAGAGAAAAAAGAAAAATAAACTTACCAGGTGCTTTATTTCACCTTAACAACTTACAAAATCAATTGTAAGAGAGAGCTTTGCAGAGACTCAAATGGTTGAACTTAGTTCATAAAACCAGAATCGTTAGACTTCCCGGGTGTCAAACAGGCCCTGGGCACGTGTGCTGTTTCTACTCATTTCCTACCATGCTAACTACATCTCCACATCTTCCATCATTACCATTTCCAACAGCCAAACTAAGGGGTGCGCATAAAAACTTGAATTTGTTTTGACTCAATGAGGAGTTGCCAGTTACCTTTCAATGTGATAAGATTCTGCCTGGACTCTCTTCCCTTTATCCATACAATGATTTTTGTCTGGCCCTACCTCAAGTCAGCCTGAATAGAGACAGATAAAATGAGAATCAAAGTCACTGGTAAGAGGGGAGAGGAAACACATCTCCCAACTCAAAACAGACAGTTTCAAGAAATTCTCAGGTAGAAACACCAATAGAATTCAGAAGTTTCATGTTCCATCTCATTTTTCAGATCTTCTTTACTTCGCCAGTCCAGCTGTTAGTGAAAAGGGATGCTAGGGCAGCTGTCCCAAGGAGGCAAATGGTCACTTTCTGCCCCTCAAAATATCCAACCTAAAGATGATGTTAAGGGGGAGTTGTGCTGGACTGGAAATATGGAAACCGTCTTTGGATTAACCCCCAGGCCCTGTCATTCAGTGCTTCTGCGGTATGCTTATAAATTTGTTCGCTGAGGAGTGTTCCTTTTAAATATTTTATTAAGGATCTCCTCAACCTTATCTGTCGTCTTTCTCCCTCCTATTTCGGAAGGCGCCGAAGAGCCCACCCACTACCAAGAGGCCCTTCCCGTGACCTGCGGAGAAGGGACGCGGGCCACAGCACACCTGAGCTTGGCAGTCAGTGCTAGCTTGCGTATTAGGGAGAAATAAAGACTTTCTAGTCATGCTGGTTGGAAACAAAAAAGTATACAGTTTACCTTTCAATTATGATTAAAAGTGCTACAAAAAAACACAGGCACTGTGGAGCCCATGAATAGGACCTTGGCCGTGCTGTGAGGGTCCCGGGGAGGCACATTTCCCGGTGGTCTGTTCCACGCGTAGGTGTTAGCTGGGGAATATGCAGGGGCGTGGACAGAAGACGCTGCACATGAGAAGCAGCAGAGCACGTGGAAGGACAGGAAGGTGCCCAGGAGACTGAGTGTGGAAAGTGAAGGAGAGAGAGGAGTGGGGGAGGTGGGGAGGCCACGGCATGCAGGTCTTGTGGGGTGCGGCAGTTTGCATTTGATCCCGTGAGCCACAGGAAGCCACTGGCAGGTGTGAAGCACTAAAGTACGTTGAGATTGGTATTTCTAAGGCCACGCTGTGTGCAGCAATGCTGCTGTGGGACTGCAGGCGTTAGAGCAGGCGGTTGCCCAAGCTGCTCTTCAAGGCTGCACAGGCTCTGGCTTTTTTGGGGTTGAGGGGTGCTGACAGGGTCGACATGTCCCTGAGCTCAGAGTACTCCTTTGGGTGGCCCTTGTGCTGATCTTGGCATGAGCATTTGGCCCACTCTCAGGCAGCCCATCCAAGTTAACCACTTGGAATAATTATTCCATGACTTCAAGCTTAGTCTAACTGGATCACACTTTAAAAAGCTCTCCTGCCATCCTATGGGCCAGCTGCCCCCTCCCCCCAGGGACAGGCTGGCGGTGTCGTGGGCTGGAATTGATGGGAGACTTCTTCCTCATTCCTGCTGAACATAGCCAGACACCAACCAATGAGGCCAGATTAACCTGTTTACCTGAACAGGGTGACATTTTTCCAGAAGCTCAGGTGCCCAACTTACAGTGTGTCAGTGTGGAATCTGGATTATAAATTGATCCCTTTTGATAAATATTTTAATAAACCATGTATTTTGGCATTGTCTTTTGGGTCCCCCTTAGGGTCTGGCATATTCCAGGATGTAAAATATACATTTAATAAATACTTAATAAATTAAATTGAACAGCAGCCCCACAGACAAGCTGGTCTGAGTGATGAGCCACTTGGTGCTACACTTCCTTCCTGGCCAGTTTCATGTGCTGACACATATGTGGCCAAATATACCGCTGCTGACTGCCCTGGAGCCCCTGGCCACTGTCAGAACACCAGCCTCCCGTCTCACCCATTCTATGAAGCTCTGGCCTCTTGGCACCTCCATCTGGAAACCACCATGCATAGTATATGCACAGGGCTATTAACAATGTAATAAAGGCAAGACACATGAACACCACGGAAGGGAAAGGACAGAACTAATAACATGCAGCATCTATTGAGCACCTCCTCTGTACCAGATGTTTAACATCAGGACTCAATTTCTGCAAGGTTGATGTTATTGCCTCATTTAACAGATGAGGACAGTGGAGCTCATGTAGATTAAGGGACTTGTCAAATCCTGACAGTCTGTGATGACACCACTGCACTCTAGCCAGGGTAACAGAGCAAGACTCTGTCTCAAAATGAAAGAAAGAAATCCTGACGGTCAAGAGAAGGCAGGACTAGGGTTCCCATTTGAGGGCTGTGCTGTGCTTCCCTGCACAGGAGGGATGGACTCGTAGCACCCTGAAGAGTCCACAGCTCTGCCTCTTCACTCCCAGGGTCCTCGCCATGCACGCTGCCCACAGCGCTCTGTCAGCATCTGCCTGTTCCCCCGGCATCCTGTTTTCCCTCTGAACTCCCCTCCCTGCGCCTACCCCAGGGGAAGAGATGCATTCCAAATCCTGTCCCCCAGCTCCTCACCCCTCCCTAAAGTTTCCAGACATTTCCTGATTTAAAATAATTGACTGCCTCTGGGAGGATGGGAAATCAGTGTTGGGCAGTAACAGCCCTCCTAGAGATTTCCTTAAGGAATTCTGAGCCGGGGTTGAGTGGGTGAGCAAAATCATGGCTTCGTGTTTTCCAGACTCCTTTACGGGGCTTCCCACAGCTGCCAGGAAGTGGAGGCAGATGAAATGATAGTTCGAAACCCCTGGAGGCCTTTGCCTCTGGCTCCTCAATTAACTGAACACCATCCTTTCAGATGACTTGGAGGCTCTGTCCACTGGCTGGGTTCATGGAACCTGCAGTCGGAAGCCTATCTTATCACACAGAGATGACATTACATAGGATGGTAGAGTGGGTGACAGCTTGGGGATGGGAGCCTTTATGAGTTCCCGGAATAATCCTCAAATCAGAGAGGTGCTTGATGCCAGCTAGACAGCTCCCCAACTGGGAGATCACAGAATTGGTCCTGTGGGCAGTGCCCAGCACCCATCTACTAAGCAGGCAGTCCTGATGCTAAGGCATCAAGAGGTATGCAATGAGCTTTGTATCTACCAGAAGTCCTACAAGGAAAAGGACTCTGTAGGGGACCCAAAATTCTGATAATAAGCTCAGGGAGAGGGGAGGAAGCTCCCAGAGGAATATAGCGTAGTCACAGTAGAAAATGGCCAAGCTGCTGTTTAAGAGACTAAATCCAATTAACTGCAGGGGCTTTCCTTTTATGGCAGGGCAGGGACAGGTTGGGGACAGGAGTGAGGAGGGGCTGCTGGTTGCTGCCCAGCTATCCTCCTCCCTGCCCTCCCGAGTGTCATCATCCTCTCACGGGTTAGAAGGGGCTCCCAATTACTTGCCTGCCATGGTGTCCACATATCTCTCTTGACGTGTGGAGGTGGGGCAGTTGCAGAGTACAGACTTACAACACTGCTATTTAAATCTTTGTGCCCCTGAGTGTCAGCACCCTCAAGGAAATCCTTGGACACCCCTCCTTTGCTGCCTCTGTCAGGAATCAGTCTGCCTGACCAGCACAGCCCCCCTGCATGGGTGCCTGCTGGGGCCGCTGACATTTGCAGGACTGCCCGCAGCCTGTGTGTGGTCCATACCTGCCTCATCTCCGCAGCACCATCTCGACTTCCACCGTGGAACAATTCTGTGCTAAATGTATGGCTGGATAGGTGGATGAATGACTTGATACCTGAGTGACTGGATGAATAAATGAGTGAATAAATTTGCAAGATAGCTACTTGGAGTAAGAGATGGAACTGTTGTTACCTGCGGAATATTTTTTCTCTGTGCAAAACTGCAGCAGACACAACTGAGATTGGAACCCTCAGCCTGGGGTATAGGCTAACTAACCAAGCTACCCTGTTCAGAAAGATGTCATAGCACTGATTAAGCCTGCCTTGTTTGGGCCATTACCATGATAATTATGGCTATACTACCAAGGCACCACCTGAGAGTAGGCCTCTTGGAAAGCCACTGGCCAGAGGTTTTCACTGACCTGTTCTTTTTGTTCTTTTCAGATTATCAAGGAGGTCCCTCCACCCCCGGCGGAGGAGAGTGAGGTAAGTGACCAGAGCTGGGTGCAGCCAGGTGGGCAGGGTGGCAGAATGGGCCAGCCTGACACTCTGACACTTAGTCCCCTGCAAAGCAGAGCTAAGTCAGGCCCCAGCCCCACTGAGTGTGTGAGGCAGCAGGGAGGGAAGTCTTTGTCCCTTTCCTAAGCAGGGATGAACAGGAACTGAACTTGAACTGTACTGACAGCCAGAGACAGAATGGGTTTGGAGGATTTTCTCTCTGCAGGGATAAAATTTGAGCTGCAAACATAAATGTTTTTATCAATACAATTATTTGGATCTCTGAGGTACTGACATTTCCTCTAAAACAAACACTTTGGGATTCTCTTCTCCCTGCAGAGACTTGTGCTTTATGTGTGGTATCAGGCACAGTTTGCCACATTTTCCAATCATTGCTTCTAGGAACAGCCTGATGTCAAATATTCCATTTTTCTTTAATTTAAAACAATATTACCCAGAGATTTGCCAGGTAGTAATGAAAATATGCTGGAGATGGATATGCTAATATCCTGGCTTTGCTCTCAACCCTTATCATCTAAAGAAAACAGAAATCTTGGACTCTAAATTGGCCAGTAAGAAGTTCTGATGCAAGAGTGGCCTGGAATAGAATATAGTGGCAACATTAGAGGCTAATGGTGAGAAAGAGTGTCCCTGGGCACGAGTGCCCAGTGAGTGGCTCTCCCAATCTTCTCCCAGGACAGCTAGACTCCCTAGAAGCAACAGCCACCAATGTAGAAGTCAGGGTACAGATCCTAACGCGTAATGAGACCAAAAGATTTATTGATAAAGTCTCAAGTTCTCATCTTTAATCCCTAAGGTCCATTGTGTGCAAACCAGGCACCACCGCCTCACCCTCCTCCTTCCAATGCCTTTGTCAAGTTTTTTACATACAGAAAGAGTGATGATTAAATTTAAAATTCCATGTGGCTCTTACATCCTGAACCATATGCATGTAAGCCAAGGGATTTAATAGCTGCAATCAATTAAAGCACATCTTGTTGGAATGCTAACTTTCTGCCCAGAAATCAAGGGAGGAAATTACATTGCTGTGCAAAGAGGAGGGAGGAAAAAAACGCTCTTTACATCCACGAAAGCCTTTCCTTCATCCTTCAAGAGAAAGTACCGTGGCTAGTTCCTCAGTGCCAGCTTGGCTCTGTTTCTGCTGTGTGCAGCTGTCTCTTAGACTCCCAAAGACTCCCTTGATGGGGCCGCCCTGTTTGCCCCGAGGTGAAGAATGGTCCCTCCCTCATTGTGTTCTCTTAGAGGAGATGTTGCTCTTTCTTCTGGTTCTTGCCCTTCATTGGCCTTTAGAAGGTGATGTGGCAGCCACTGTGGCCAAAGTACACCTGGGAACATAGGTACAAGACTGGGGTGTCTACTTTACCCCAGATCCCAGACCTAGCATAGGGCTCCACACACAGCACAAGCTCAATATAAATCTGTAGCATGAAGTACCCAACAACACCATTTGGGAGCCCAGAAAAAAAGCCCAAACTAGAAAACCACCTAGAAAGAATAGCTAAAAGCAAGGGAAAAGAAGTAGTTGAGTTTTTCCAGTTTCATAGAAGTTGTACTTTCACCTGCAGAAGACGGACCTCATTTCTGAAACAGAATGACAACCTCAGGATATTTGAAATCTATGTGGGAGTTGTGTTAAGCGTAAAAGAGTTTCTGGACCGGAGTGTCCTTGCCCTTGGCTTCTCTTACCCTATCAAAGGCACACTTCCCATGCTAGTGTTCTTACTTAATCACACTGCGTTGGCCAGACCTGGGCTGGACGGATGAGTAGTATGTTTCATTTGCTGATGAAAAACAAAACCTTCCCTTCCTGGAGCCTAGAGCTCCTACCCACCACCTGCATTTTCCTTTGAAACCCTCTGGCTTAATCAATTAAATATGATGTCAGAAATAAATTAAGAAACTACCCAAACTGGAGATCTAGGCAATAAAACTTAAACATTGTACTTGTTAGCATCAGGCAGTTTTCAGCATGTGCTGATTGCCTAAACATGTGTGTTGGCCCTGAGGGTTCCTTGGCCCTGTGAGTTAAGCAGCCCTAATCTCCTTCCTAATGTGTTTTGGCAGAAAAAAAAGAGAAGAAGAAAGAAAGAAATCCCACAGAAACAGATAACTTAGCCCATGCAAAGCACTTTATACAATGCCCTAAAAATCATAGTCTGACTCCAGACAACCTTCTCCACTCCAACTCCATGTTCAAATCCCACAGCGCCTAACACTCAATTAACAGCTATACGAAGTCGAACACTCTCAGCCGTACATATAATCAAGTTAAGCGTCGATTATCCAAACTCTCATTAGTTCTATAACCATCATGTTCTGAGAGAGGCATGTCTACTATTTCAATAACCTTAGAGAATGAAGACAACTGTATGAATCTTTATAATGAGTTCTCAGTGATCTTTAATAGGGAATATAAAAATTTATGACATAAAAAGGCATGACTTTCTGAGATTCCATGTAACCAACAGTGATACCTTTGTATAGAGTACAAATAAAAATTACTTAAAATTTGGACAACTCAACAAAAGCAAGGAAGCTCAGTTTTTAACAACTAAGAGGGGCATTTCCTGGGTTAAGAGTCTTCTCCAAGTGGAACCAGAGTGAGGATTTCTTACTAAGTCTTTAGTTATTCCAAATAATTGGCAGTTTATGGAAGAATCCAATAATGGAATACTTCATCTGATGGTTTTCTTCTAAATGTAATCACCTTCCATGGATTTTATGGCCACATCTGAGTTTTTATCAGGCTCATTAAACTGCAAAAAGCAGAGACCAAGTCAAGCTAGTCCAGAAGGAAAGGTCCCAGGTAGACTGTGGTAGGAAAGAACTGAGGCAGCTCCAGATGGCAGCCTGGTGGGTGCTGTTGTCCTTACTCCTTGCATCTCTGCTTCTCTCTGGGGATTCATCCCTCTGCTCTCTTACTGGCCTCCTCTCTGCCCTCATAACTCTGGCTTGTACAGACTCCTCTGCCTGGTCCCACCTGATGGCATTTCCAGCCTTCGTTTCAGCTTCTGTCTTCAGTGCTGACAGCCTCAGCCTCTGTTTCCATCTTCCAGTTCCCAAAAGGGCAATATATTAAATACTTTGTCCAACTCATCTTTTCACTCCAGACCGTAGATTCTAAATCACAGCTCACAACCAACCAATGGACCGCTGCCCTTGGGTCAGGTGTGGCCAAAGAAAAGAGTCATGTGCTTCCTAACAGGCCACCTGAGCATGGTGAGAATAATTTCCCTTAGGAGGAGTAGGCCTGGTGCAAGCACTGTGGCCCCTCTGGAATAATATTGCTTAATAAACTAAATTTCAGTCTAATTAAATACTATCAGAATACAACTACAGCCAGGAATCCACACTGTGTTCTTCTCCCGCCTGCCATTCCTGCAGTTTCCCCAAGATCCTACAGTCCCCAATTTCACACACATTTGAAAGGGAATACATAGCAGAAAGCCCCATGACAGAATGGGAAATTGGATACGGCTCAGCCCTAAGCAGCCATGTGTCTCGGACACACACAGACCTACACAGGAAGTGAACATGCTGGAAGAAAGAAGACACTTCCTCGCCCATCTCTTCTCTGACTCTATCAAAGATATAGCTCATGTGGACACCTGCAGTTTTCTTACTTAATCACACTGCCTTGGCCAGACCTGGGCTGGACAGATGAGTAGTATATTTCATTTGCTGATGAAAAACAAAACATTTCCTTCCTGGAACCTAGAACTCTTCTCCACCCCCTTCATTTTCCTCTGAAACTCTCTGGCTTAATCAAATATGATGTCATAAATAAATCAAGAAACAACCCAAACTGGAAACCTGGGCAAAAAATGTTAAAACATTGTACTTTTTAGCATCAGGCAAATTAAGACCTTAGGCTCTGACTTGAGGATGTTGGAAAAATCAAATAGGATAAGCACTATATACGAACAGACATAATGCTGCCATGACATGTTAAATGCAACTCAAAATGGCAAAATCCTAAGTCCTCTGGAATTTTTTGTATTTGCAAACAGAAGTGTTACTGGATTTTTCTGACCTGCCAATTCGCTCCTAGTAGTTCACTTCCAAGCCTGCATTGAGAAGGCTCTCCCTGCCTTATCCCCAAAGACCAGATGAGACAGTCTAACCAGTTCTACCCAAAGCAGCCCAGACCTGGGAGTTTCTATAGCCTTATTCCTTTAACTCCTATCATCACCCTCACACAACTTACTCTATAAATGTAAACAATATTGTTGACAGCTACATTCTCTTTATTTTTCTCAAAATAAAACACTGTGACAACAAGTGGGGGGGGGGGCTCAGCTGCAGTTGCTTGAGCGAGTGGAGGAATGGATAACTAAATGGCCGTGGTTGGGCACTATGTAGGGCTTATCGTATGGGTTTAAGATGTGGTCCAATGCAATGAAATTTAAAATTAACTCAACAGCTGATTGAAAACTATTGCCTTAGGCTTGATTCTGTTTCACCTATGTGCTCCTTTTCATAAAGAGTTCCCATGGGTACCCTCAGTGAATTGGAGACTGAGAGCCCACTTGGGTCAAGCTGGCCATGTGGCTTGTTTGGCTCTTCTAGCAAATGGATATCAGAGAGACAGGAATGTCAAAGAACTTGTCAGTTGAGGCTAACGGGGCCACCATATACACAGCTCCAGGGGGCACTATTCACATCAAGACTGTGAAGTTATCCAGTGCACGGTCTACATGCAGGAGTGAGGCAGCCGCAGGGTATAAGACTTCTCCCCTCCTACCTGCTGTTTTGCTTAATAACTAACAGTTAAATGTTTGTTGAGCGAGTGGAGGTCAGTACCAGGAGCTTGTAGAAACACAGAGGGGAGCATTGAATTCTCTGGGGAATCAGGGAGTTCTTGGCAGAATAGGTTACATTTGAACAGCAGCTTAAAGGACAAGTAGAAGGAGTGGGGGAAGGGTTTTCTAGGCATACGGTGCCCTTAGTGTTGAGGCATGGAGCTGTGCAAAAGCCTGGCATGACTGAGAAAGACAGAAAAGTTCAGGGTCTGAGGTCAGCACAGGACTAATCCAATTATGGGCTAACCAAGTGAGTGCGCAGACTTCATATTCTCCAGCTGATTCTTCCTCGAGCAGGACTGTGCCTGAGGTCACACCCAGGTCTGCCTGAGGACAAGCAGGTCAGAAGGGGCCTCTGCCCTCCGAGGAATGTGCCACCACTTGTGTTACCCCAGCGTCAGCCAACTGGATGTCTGGGGCCACCACATCCTTTCCGATTTAAATATAACTTCCTCCTGATGGGAAGCCAGCATCCCTCCCCAGTCTCTGTGGTTTCTCCCAGGCACCACTGACTCCTACTCCTTGCTTCTGCCTTATCTCAGTTATCTCATCTTCCTGGTTTGCTGGACACCATCTAGCACCCCTGGCACAAGGCCATCTGCGCAGCAACTGTTACCGAAGGTTTGGAAGCACAGCGCAGCCAACAACTAACTTCTGAAAGAATATTAGACAGCCTCCCCTTTACCTCCCTGTCATTCCCACTGCGAGGAGGTTCCTGCAGCCACCTCCTCGGGTGTCCCTGGCAGTTTGCTGGTAGCTCAGTCCAACTGTTCTAAGCATCTTCAGCCGATTGCCCCCATCCTCTGAATCCTGCTACTTTGCTCATACCAAGCAGTTTGCTCATCCAGCCCCGTCCTCCAGTAACCAAAGAGGCTGTCAAGATTTTTATACTGAAAGATGGCTCACAGTGAGGACTTCCATACTGGTGGTTTTCACCCTCCCTGCTACATCCTTGAAGGGTGGTATACAGGAACTTCCCCAAAGCCTTTATCCTTTAATTAGATGAAGGAATTCACCCTCAGGTGCTGCCGAGTTTCTTAGTGGCCTAGCTGGGAAATGTGATTTCACTTCATCCGTTTGGGGCCAAACGAAAAGACACATCAAAGATTCCCTTCTCTTCCTAGAAATTGCAAAACCCTCCCGTCTCCAGAATGTGTAAACAGAGCCATGTTAAGTGCAGGGGAAACTCTGACTGTCCCGTTGGTCAAACCCTGGGCCTTGGTGTTGCCTTTTGCTGTTGTTGTCTGAGCTTGGCAGGCAGTCTCGGGTCAGGGGACTGAATGACGGGCTTGGTGGACCAGGAGCATGCAGAGATTTCCTAAGTCTAGGCATTTCCTGTGGTGAGAAGGCCAGGCCCTGGGCGTGCACCCGGGGCTGTACTGCCCTCCTTCCCCGGGCCCCACCCGCTGCAGGTCCAGGGCAGAGAGTCCAGAGACAGGAGGGAGGGCTGCTCAGGGCGCCAGGGAGCCTGGAGAAGGCTGGAAACCAACTCCATGCATCTTATTATATCCTTAGCACTCAGGGAGTTTGCGAATTAGAGAAAGCCAATTGTAAATCCTCATTTAAGTTCATATCACAAAGTATCAGGACAGAAAAAAATTCCCTGGCCAAGGCAATGGGAAACCTGAACTTCACTTTCATTGGTTATTTCATTTCTTTGGATCCGACTCCTCTTCTGTGCAACAAAAAGGTCTCAATTAGATGATCTCTAATGTGTACACTTCTGTAAATTAAAAAATTAGGAGGCTCATGAGACCATTTCAGTCCCCTGTTGAATAAAGCAGCTTTATTGTTGCAGTTTCTTGCATTCTTGGTGCTGCTGTGTCGAGTTTTAGGGGATAGAATTTCTGTTATCTCCTTTGGGAAACTGCGCTACACCAGAAATGTCCAGGCTTTTTGGAGCCCTGTTTTGTGTATCTGTGTGCATAGACACTTACATGGAAACATATATCCACCTCTAGTGGTAAAGTTTAACCATATGTATAACACACATAAGTTTCTTGCTTTGACACCATAAAGTGAAAGAAATGTTCTATAACTAAATAAGGTGAAATAGTGTGAACTATAGTAATTTATTGTTTGGGGGTTTTGTTTTATTTTGTCATGCTTTGCAGTTACAAGGAGAGAGTAGAAAATTAGCATTTATGTCATGCCATCAAATGACTGGAATAGCAAAGCACAAAGGGACAAAACCCAGAACGTGACAACACTGAGAAACAACCAAACTGAGAATGACACTGCCCAAATTCAAATCCAGCTCTGCCACACGCAAGCTGGGTGACTTAACCTCTTTACTCCTAGTCTCTAAAATAGGAATTATAACCCCAACTACCTCCCTGGCTGCCTATGAGATTAAAGGGTTAATATATGTAAAGCACTCACAAGAGTGACTGGCACATACAAACTGAAAGCTACATAAATTCAGTGGTGTTTTATCATAAATTCAATACATGTGTATTGAGCACCTATGTGCACTTAGAATGTGAAGGGTCAACAGAATCCACTCTGCCTTCAGGGGTCACAGTCCCCTAGTGAAGAAGGACAGATCTCTTTTAAAAAGAGGGAGGGAAACCCAAATGTCAGCTGCCAGAATGTTGTAAGTCCTCTATGATCACTCTGTCCTTAAAAATACATTAAATTTTTTAAATTGTTTTAAAAGAAGCCTGCCCATACCAAGCACAGGGAGTCAGTCTGCCAACATGTTACTGTTTTGTTCTGTCGCCTCTGGCCCTGATCTCTCTCGCACTTGCTTCGTACTTTGTCTCTTGCTTCGGCTGTCCCGTTCCACACAGTGATGGCCTTACACACGACTCCACCCTGACTGTTCGACTCTCCAGCTGCCACCAAAACAAGGCTGGGAGAAGCAAGCTTCAGCGTTCCGAGCAATTTTGTCCTCTTCAGCTCATTCCTGTTTTGCAGACCCCTCTTCCAGCTTCCTTTCTCTACCCAGGAGAGAAATCATAATCCCTCCATGGCTGTGACATTATTGTCCCCATGACAGGAATAATTGCACTGCCAAGATGAGGAACACTTACTGATTATCCTCCTCTTTCCTATCCATGAAGTTACAAGTTCCTCTTGTTTTCTCCCTTCATGTAAAAAATATTATAAACACTAACTTCCTGTCACTAAGTTGCAGACACTGAGTTAACTGCTTTATTTGAGTCATCTCATTTAATTTATTTGTAAATTCAACAGATAATTCTTGGGCACCCACCCCATGCTCTAAGTAGTGCTATTCTGAAAACCAGGAATGCTCTGGTGAGCACGACAGATAAACAAAAGCTCCTGAGGAACATACGTTCTAATGTGGAGAGACAGGCAATAAGTAAATATCAAGCCATGACAAAATCCATAACTGAAAATACAACAGGTTAATTGAAGTGAAGAGACTGGGGCTACTTTAGAAGAATGTCCAGGGAAAGCCTCTCCGAGGAGTGATAAGAAAGATCCAGCCATGAGAAGACAGGACGGGGGCATTCCTGGACAAGGGGACAGCTTGTGCAAGGCTCCGAGACAGGAATGTGCCCATCTGAGCACAGAGAGAGGGCGAGCAGGCCAGGGTGCAGGGAGGGGAGGGTGGTGAGGAAGTCGGAGAGGTGAGCAAAGGCCAGAGCACGCCTGGAGGTGTTGGGGTTTGAACTTACTCTGCTGCGTGGTGGAGAAAGGGACTGTAGCAAGTTGGAGGGCAGCAAGGAGGCCAGTCAGGAAGCTACTGGAGTATACAGGAGAAAGTGCCTGTGGGTTTGGGCCCGGGTGGTGGAGGTGGAGATGGAAGTGGAGAGGTCAGTAGATTTGGAATCTTTCAGAAATAGGGGAACACAACTGGCTGGCCAATTGGGAAGAGTGGGGGTTAGGGGGCCATGGGGAAGAGAGAGGATTCCAGGACTTCCCTTTACCATGGTATTGTTGAGATGTTTATTAGCCCCTGAGAGAAGACATGAATGTCAAGTCAGCAGTTAGAGTTCAAAGAAGTCAGGGCTAAAGCTCCAAATGCCCAAGTCATCAACATGTAGGTAGGATTAGATCAGATGCCCTGCAGAGGAGTAGAGCTGTAAACAGTTCCCACGACTGTGCCGCAGACTTAAGAGGTAGTACTGCATCATTCCCACTGTATGCATGAGGAAAATAAGCCGAGGTAAGGTTCAGTGATTGCCCAAGGTCCAAATTCACCATAGTGCTGGGATTTAAGCCAGATGGTCTAACTCCTCAAGCTCCACTGCCGTCTCCTTTCCCACGGCGGGCATGTCCACACAGCCATGGCACTTTGCTTCCTTCATGTGTCACAATCTCTCTGCAGGAAGAAGATGACGATGGTCTGCCTAAGAAAAAGTGGCCTACAGTAGACGCCTCATATTACGGTGGGCGAGGCGTTGGAGGCATTAAAAGGATGGAGGTAAGAGGACGACCCAAGGTACACTTATCTATGTACTGCCTACTCCATGGTGGAAACCCAAGGCAAACTGGCGAAAACTCCCACCTATGGTCTGGTGGGAATGTGGGTTGTGAGACAGAAAGCTGGAGAGGTGAGAGGTACAGCCTTTTAACTGCACCCCCATGCCTCGCCAGCCGTGAATCAGAGCAGGTCACTCTACTGCTCAAACCTCCCCGTGGTTTCTTTTCTCGATGAATAAAATCCAAAGTTCTTACCTGGGCCTGCAAGGCCTTTGCACGTACCATCCCACTGCCTGGACAATTCTTCCGCTACATATCCATCCCTATGGATCACTCTCTCTGCTCCTTCTGCTCTCCTCCTTCTCTTTTTTCCACACTTCCCCTCTTCCCTGGCCCTCCAAACCCAAAAGAATTGAGGGTTGGGTAGCACTTGCCTCACACATCACACATGTACCTGTGATACCCCTTCTCCAGGGGCAGCATGTTTTATGTTGTCATCTTGTTTTATTGTATCTCATTTATTTTAGGTTCGCTGGGGGGAAAAGGGCTCCACAGAAGAAGGTGCTAAACTGGAAAAGGCAAAGAATGCAAGAGTCAAGATGCCAGAGCAGGAGTATGAATTCCCTGAGCCTCGAAATCTCAACAACAATATGCGGCGGCCCTCTTCACCCCCGAAGTGGTACTCTCCGATCAAGGTGTGTCTCTCTCTACTCAAAAATCCATCATCGGTCCTGATAAAGCACTCACATAGTAAGAATTAGAATCTTTGGACATGATCAAAATCCCAAACCAAAATCCAGCTTATCTCTTTCTTCTCTTCCTCTGGGAGAGTAAGAGAGAGAGGACGTAGTCTGAGTGGTTTCCATTATTAAGGGAGAAAAACCCAGCTTATCACAGGAGAACAATTATGGACTTGAAAGTATGAGTGATTACTTTCTCAATTTCTGCATTATCAAGGCTGAAAACAAAGCAATGGAATAAGCATGGACTATGAGTCAAGTGACTTGGGTAGTAACCCAAGAGGATCACTGTAAATTTCCATAACATCTCACAACTTCATTGAATAGACAGTCCACTTTCTAACAAAATGACAGCATTCTCCTTGATGCTAATCTCTACTCCTTTTGCTGTAACATAAGCCCCTTGCCTTTTATTCAAGCTTCCACCAGTGTGTCAGGGCATACTGGTGAATCACACCAGCTGTGGGTCTAGGACTCACTCTTCCTGGTTGTGGGCAAATCTCCATTTTTTTCCACTGTCTCTCTTCCCCCGCATTGCTCTAGAGCTTGAAATCTTCTTTGGCATATTGGGAAGTATAAGCCATAGGAGGCAGTTTATGTTTCCTGAAGGCCTCTTTTCTATTCCTCTTGAGTGCAAATGGCTTTAATTCATGTTATTTGGTCAACGCCCTCTTTAGCCTTGCCCATAAACGTCTGCACTATGCCAATTATCAGATACCTCTAGAAAATCATAGCTGGAAAGATGTAATCTGTCCCCACTCCCTCATCTCATATAGAAGAACACTGAGATAGGTAAAGTCCTCGCTCTGCCCAGGTCTAGTACCCAAGGCCCCTCCAACTCTAAGGCCTCAAGTGAAAGACTCAGTATAAGAGCCAGCTCCCATCACCACCCCATATACACACACACACACACACACACACACACACACACACACACACAGAGCCTTGCCCCTCTTCCAATGGCAACAGAGATCATTTTCACCATTCACTGAGTCGTTTGCTAGTTTTGAGGCAGCCTTTCTATAAAATCAAAAGAAATACTGTTTCAAACAGCGTAGTGAAACTTTATTGGTGGTCGTCCTTTCTCAGCCAAGCTAGCTTAGGCTCCCACGAATTGCAATGCATTCCCACTTTGGTTTGCCATGTTTAAATCACTGAGATTGTTTTTTAAGATAAACCCCCTGGAGCAATGGACTGAACTCTGGAAAGATGTGAGCAAAATCCAGCTTGCTTGACTAAACAGCTGTTTGCTTCTAATTATTTTCTAATGGGGAACATGCAGTGGCGTGCATGCGTGTGCAGACAGGAAGGAGCCAAGTAGAACTCAGAGATGGAGAAGAAAGGAGATTTTTCTGTCATGTCGTTTTCAGAAATCTGTACCTTGTGACTAACATAACATCTTTGCGTATAGCCAGATTTCCATTTCTGCAATCGTGGGCCAATGTCCAAGAGAGAACATTAATTCTGCTTGACGAATCCAATTTCTGCCTGAGAGCACGCTATTCCTCTATCAACTGGAAATTGAGGACTGAGTTATATGCAATAAATAAGAATATGGACAAATAACATTTGGAAATCTAAAAACATTCCCAACACCCACTTGGAACTAGTACCAATTCAATGAGTATTTGTCATGCACCTACTATGTGCCAGGCACTGCTGGATACTGAATATACAGAGGTTCCCAAACCTGGCTGAGTATCAGAATCACCTGGGAGGGCTTTAAAAATACAAATTCCAAGGCCGAATGACTCAGAGTCTCACAAGAGACTTCCAAAAGCACACTGGCTCTCTGCTTTTTCTCATCAAATGAAGCTCTTTTATCCACAAGGCTTCCAAATTTCACATCTCAACTCCCTAAGCACTATTTCTCTGCTGCCCTAGTTCCCACTGCCTCCACAGTCCTGGCTCTCGAGCTCCCCCCCAAGTCTTTGTGTTAAACCACGTATTCTGGACCCTGGACCACCAACACTCGCATCACCCAAGCACTTACTAGAAATGCACAGTCTTGGTCCCCACCCAAGGTCTACTAAGTCAGAAACTCTGGAGGTGGGGCCCAGCCATCTGGGTTTTAACAAGCCCATTGAAAAAGTTGTCACCAAAGGTTCCAGCCACCATAAGAAGTTTCCAGAGGATGGAAACTGTGGAGCCTGGATTGTTAAAATAGGCAGCGAGGCCATGATCATATCACAGTGATTGTCAGGAGTCTCAGCAAGGAGACCCACATTAGATTTCACATTAGGTCCATTTTCACTACAAACACCACTGCTGGATTAACGGTAAGTGGTTGGGAATCTGAATGTCATGGAGTCACCTGAAAGGCCAGATGGAAAAGACCTATGATGCTAGTGGCTCCTCAGCAGGACTCCCTTGTTAGGACATGAGAATCGCGAGTGTTCCTCTGGCCTGGTGGAAGCTAATGCCAGCGCTTACTCAGCTGCTTCTGCTAGGTAGGAGACGGTGTGATTAGTCATGTTTGTGAGCCTGCTCTCCAACAGATTTGACCCCCTGCAGGCACCAGGTATGCTTTGAATCCCCAGTAAACAGCATTGTACCTGGCACAGAGGAGGGACTCCACCATCTCTTATTAAAGAGCTGAGGGTTGAGATGTAATTATGGAACCACTCCCAGAACATCATGCCAGGCAGACCCCACAGATAATCTTGGTACACTCTGTCCAGGAAGGTAACATTCTTCTTGCCATCTCTTTGAGGAAAGGAGAGAAAAAGAGGTCATCTTAGGTGTGTCTGTACTGGGTGGGCAAGGGAAAGGTGGGAAAAAGGAGAACAGAAGCACAGAAAGGAATCCAAGAGGAATTTAGGCAGACTTGCTACCACAACTTCAGTGTTCACGCTGGTTAACACAATGCATGCCCCATGATGGGTCACGTTCTAGCCACATTACCTGCGACATTTGCGAGGCCTTGGACAAAACATTTAGCCTCATATAGCACCGTAAACTCTGTCTCCCTTTCCTGAACCCTCTCCCTGCATTGGCCAGGGCCTGGTAGGAGACAGAAGGTACACTCAAAAGAGTTGAACTAACAGAGGTGCGGGCAGGGTTAAGGGAACCCAGAGGGATGATGAGATACCCTGGGACTAGCAACGGCCAGAGCTGTTCCCTCCTAGGCCTGCAGGGCGAGGGGGATGGTGTTACTGAAGCCCAAGGAGACCTGCAGCCCTGGCGAAGAGACCACCCGTGGGAGCTGTGGCCACAGAGCAGGAATCGGCACTCTAAATCCACCGCACCCCATGTTTTTATATGACCTGCAAGCAAAGAAATGGCTTTTACTTTTTTTTTTTTTTTTTTGAGACAGAGTCTCGCTCTGTTGCCCAGGCTGGAGTGAGTGCCGTGTCGTCAGCTTAGTTCACAGCAACCTCAAACTCCTGGGCTCAAGCAATCCTTCTGTCTCAGCCTCCCAAGTAGCTGGGACTATAGGCATGCGCCACCATGCTCAGCCAATTTTTTTCTATATATTTTTAGTTGGCCAATTAATCTCTTTCTATTTTTAGTAGAAATGGGGTCTCGCTCTTGCTCAGGCTGGTTTCAAACTCCTGACCTTGAGCGACCCACCCGCCTCAGCCTCCCACAGTGCTAGGATTACAGGCGTGAGCCACCGCACTGGCTGGCTTTTAAATTTTTAAATGGTTATATAAGTACCTACATAGTGTCCCCAATTTTCCCTCTTGACCTGCAAAATCTAAAACCTTCACTCTCTGGCCCTTTACAGAAAATGTTTTCAAGGATGCAGCTAAGACTGGAGGCAGGGAGGCAGGGAGGGAGCAGGAACAGATACCTGACCTCTCCCTCCTCTCGCTGCTAATCTCCTTCCGGTGCCACCTGTTGGCCAGACCAGAGGGAAGCCAGCTGATGCAGAGACAGGCTTCCCAGGCACAGAGCAGGGAAGGCAGAGAAAGGCAGAGTGGATGGGGGCAGGTAGCTCGGGGAGAGTGCCTGTCCACTCTCTGCCCACCTTCTTTCCCGACTGTCAGCAGGGAAAACACCTCCACCGAGCACAAAATTTTCAGCAGGCACTGGGGAGACTCCTACCTCCCCAGTGAAGGTGGCCGGAATCATGTACATACTGAATTGTATTGCACTGGACTCGCTTTTTTCACGCATTCCATGAGAGGAAATTGAGAAGCAGGTGAGCACATTTGCCAAGCAAACCCGTGGGAACTCGTGGACAGAAGAGGTCCCCCAGTGGGCTGTCCTACACCCGCCATCCCCCCATCTAATTTAAGGCACTGACCACACCGACCACACCTCCCCTCTTCTTCATTCCTGGCTCATGATCAGGAAATTTTCCCTGATATTTAGCCTGCATTTTCCTCCGCTCGGTTTTCACCCCCTGGGTTTACAACACCTCATGCTTCTCATTAAATTGGGACTGACCATTTCAGACAAGTTAAGTCATGCCCAAATATATGGCAACCAGATAGATTAAAACCAGAACTGTTTTCAGGTTTGTCGGAGGTGTGCAGCCTTCGGGGAAACCATTTTTCTCCCTCTCCAGTAGCTCCTCCCGGTGACTAGAAATGGCAGAAGGAAGGGCGGAAGGACAAAAGCCAGGCTCTGACAAAAGCACAGGTTGGCCTGTGCTGTTTGCAGGGTCCGCAGGGGGGTGGTCTCTGTTCACTTCCTAGGCCTTGTCACCATGGCCTTGGGGTCAAGCAGCATTCAGCCTTGAAACCATGCTGGATGAAGCTGTGTGTGTAGCCCAGTAAGAGCGGCCAGAGCATTAAGCGCTGTCAGATGTGCCGTTGATGTTGAACAGATTTGGTCTCTCTCTGGCTACTTTGTAGAAAGGCTCCAAATTTTCTTAAAGACCAAAAGGAAAAAAAAGCACAAAACAAAAATTACCCTGAGGGTGTGGGTGTGGGGGGAAAGTTTCTAATTTTATCCATTAATTTATTTCATTTGAGGAGAAGCCTAAGTCGCACTATTCACCATGTATTTCAAGGTGTCAAAAATCAAGTGTCAGTCTGCAGTGGCCCTATAAGTCAAACTACTCTCAAAATTCTAAATCTCTGACTTCCAACAAACCAAGCAGACAAACCAGAAAAGAAGACAACAGCTGTTGCCTGGTAAGAAAAAAAAGAAGAAACCCAGCCCCAGACACCCATGCCCCAGGGTGCTTGGAATGCTGGCTGCTGCGTAATCTTTCCCGCAGAGCCTGATTGTTTAGAAAGAAACAAAAGCTACGGATTCCACAGAGCTTCCACTGCATCTGTCCTGGTGGATTGCAAGTTACTGTCTGAGGCTAAGATACTGTTTGGGAGCCCTCGTTGGTAAATTTCTCATTTTTACAGTCAAAATATGTCAACTTCATATGAAAGAAAGCTATTTTTAAATGTCAGCTAACGCACTCTGGCAAAGGGTTCCGAGGCTTGTGGAGAAATCTTTGTCTTAGCTTCACAGAAGCGGTTGGGCATTTTGCCTGGGGAGCGCAGACCAGTGTCTTAGACGCATCCTGAGGAGAGGCTTGTGTAATTCAAACACCCAGATCTGACAGAAATAAAGGTGGAACCAACTCGGAAGGCTCCTCCCAGCCTGGTTGGAAGAATCCGCCGAAGGCACTTCTGGCCCCAAAGGGACCTAGCCCATCTGTACCGTCTTTAAATGACAGGCTGCTGCGCACATTCCGAAAAATCTAGGCTCTGGAGCCTTTGTCATGCGCTTCTCTTTTGAAAGTTATTTTTCATCCTCATCTTGGTTGTAAACACTCTTTTTCCAAAGCTTGCATCAACTCATGCATGAAAAGCTACCTGATGGAGAAGTGAAAAGTTCAGGTTGTGTAGATTGCCCAGATTATTTTCTGTGCTACAGACTTTGGGGCTTTGGGTTCCTTTGTGGGACAGCCAGCGCTCAGAACGCTGAAGATACCACTGGAACTGGCCAGTGTCACCTTGACCAGAAGAGCCCAGTGACAAGCGCTCACCTGGATGAAGCAGGCACCGCAGGTCAGGCACAGGTCCAAGTGCTCTCCGTGCACTAATGCCTTTATTTCTCAGAACAACCCTCAAAAGTAGAATCTACTACTACTCCCATTTTACAGATGGAAAAAACCAAGACACAGGTTGAGTAACTTGCCCAAATTCACACTGCTAGTAAGATGTTTCATGGTTGATTTTGATAACTGCAGTGCATCTGTTTGGGCTGCCAAGGAACTTGGTTCTTAACCAATAGAAGGAGAGAGAACAGGGAGCCTGGAAGTAAAAGGGCAATCAGGGAATTCTTCACAGAATGAGTGACAGAAGATGAGGGCCTGGGGCCGAGGCAGGAGCTGTGGAGACAATGGGGGAGGGGTGGACAGGATGAGCAAGAGCAACAGCAAGAGAGCTGTTATGTTACTCTGAGACACGCACCTAACTTCAACATTTGATTTTGCATCTTATGTTAATAACAAGTCTACAGAGTAGATGGTATTATTATCTCCATTTTAAAAATGAGAAAAGTAAGGATTAGAGAGATGAAACAATTTGTCCAACGTGTAGAGCTGCTGAAGAAGAGACCCAGAATGCAAACTCAGGCAGTCTGGCACCAGTCACTTTGGCTTGAACGCTACACTGTGTCACTGCCCCTTCTCCCGGCATACATCTAGCTGGTTTCTGCTCTAATGCTATGCATGGAGCTTTAAATTTCTGCTGAATTAATTAACACACTTCTTTGACAGCCAAATTTTCTTTTTTAGCCCCATCTCATTGCTCCTCATTTGTCAAAGGAGTTGAGTGATTAGCGCACAGAGCGCTGTGGGTGGCCTGATTTACAAACCCAAATACTGGGAGTTCTCCCCCTCCAAAAAAAGGGAAAGGAAAAGAAAAAGAGGCATTCATCCAGGAAATCCACCTGGTTAGATCCTGAAATATAAACGCTTATCCCAAAGAACCTTCAAGGAAAACATTTAACTGATGATTGAAACGGTTTAATGCAAAAAAACCATGCTGCACGCAGCAGCAGTGCTATCCAGCATTCTAAAGTCATTTCAAAATATTTTTCAAGGCTTTTGTAAATTCCTTGCCAAAAGAGATGAGAAACACTACACTTGGCAACGCAAAGTTTAACCCACAAGAACTCGAACAATGGTTGATAAAGGTTCAAGAACACAGTTTTTTATGTGCATATATAACCCACCAGAAAATTTCAGAACATGAAGTCTTCAAGATGATTCTTAAATTAACACTGCCATTATAAATGCTTTGTGTCCGAGAACTTGAACTCTCTAGACTTCACCAGCCTTTCCAGCGCTGTCATTCCAAGACCTCTTCCAGATCATGGTTTTCAAACATTCCTAAGAAATATATTTTACATTTTGGCCCGGTATATGTCCACACATGCTCACGCACACACACACTCATACACACACACATACACATTTAACTGGAAGAAATTTTTCACAAAACAAATACTTATCCTCACCATGTGCAGTTAATATTTCCTTTTCAATTCTATTTTATTTCTTAAAAATTCTGGTCCTAATATACAAAATTGGTTTCATGAGGGCTTAAAGAGTTACAACCCACAGTTTAGAAACCCTATTCTAAAGGATCTAAAATAGCGCACTCCAGTCAGAAGGTGTGCATGCGGAAGAATCTGCAGTTGGTGTAATAGAAAGAGTATGAGCTTTGGAATTAGACAGAGCTGGGTTTCAATCACGACTCTCCAGTTTCTCAGCTGTGTGCCTTTGGGCAAGCTACTTGATCTCTCTGGCCCTCCATCTCCTCTCCGCAACCCTTTGAGACTGATGGCAGAATTAAATGAGAGGACACAGGTGAAAGCATGTAGCACTTAGGAGCATTTCATTCAACAAATATATATTGAGCACCAGATACTGTCATAAGGGTTAGGCGTACAGAAGTGAACGAAACCAACGCTACCTCTGCTTTCACTGAGCTGGCATTTCAGTGGGCAGAGACAGATGGTAACACATTAACTGCCATGTGAGTTGTATTTAACTCACACTAGTTGTGAGCCCAGGGCCTCATGAAGCATATGTAACTCACACATCTCTTTACTTTGCGACCCATGTGAGCTATTTTTCAAGTTGCATATAACTCACGCACAGAAAACAATAAAAATATTTTTTTCATTAAATTAGAAAGGATCGTTTTGTTTTCAAAGTTTTTGTTCTATTTTTGTAATAAAACACCATGGCCCCAAGGAAAAAAATCTTTTTTTCTAGCGTGGCAGTCAATGTGATAAGCAAATAAACACAGAAAATGTCTGGGGATGACAAGGGCTGTATTGGTTTCCTATGGCTGCCATAAGAAATTGCCACAAACTTAAGGCTTAAACAACACAAATTTATTACCTTACAGTTCTGGAAGTCATAAACCCAAAATGGGTCTCAGTGGGCTAAAATCCAGGTGGTGTGTTTCTTTTGGAGATTCTAACAGATTAATTGGTTTCCTTGTCTTTTTCAGATTTAGATCTGCTCACACTCATTGCCTTACGGCCCTTTCCGTCTCCAAAGTCAGCAACATTGGGTTGGCCCTTCTCACACCGAGGCACTGTGACTCTGCTTCTCTCAGCACATCTCCTCTGACTCTGGCCTTCCTGCCTCCCCCCAGGAAGGACCCATGTGGTTAGATTGGGCCCACTAGATAATCCAGGATACTCTCCCCATCTCAGGATCCTTATCTTAATCACATCTGCCGAGTCCCCTTTGCCATGTAGGGTAACATATTCACTATTCACAGTTGCCAGGGAACGAAAGTCATCTTTAGGGTGCTCTTTGTCACAAACTATGAAAACCGTGCCACTGACATTCACTCTTCTCAGTTTCGGCCCGTTACACACAACCCCAGAGAGGCTGTGATTTCAGTAATCCGTGACTGTGATGTTTGGGAATTTGTCTCTCAAGCCTGGGCTCCTGAGCAAGTTGTAGCTGCTGAGTGATCAACACACAGCCAGAGATCTGCATCCCAGGGGCCTTAAATTGGTCTTGCCTTGTCAACACTAATGTTTAGTTATTTTCTCAAATTTGTCATTATTGTCTTCATTTATGAATTCTGGGCACCAATTGGGAAGAAAAAACTTGAGTGAAAACTTGAAAAGATTGATTTGTGGTGGGAGGATATGCCCAGAAATGTGATAAGGACAAAAGCCAAGAGCATGAATGAAGTTTGTGTTTGCAAATTTGGGGCTGCACTCGGTTCTCAGAGTACATCCCTTATAAGTATCAGAGTCCATGACTTGACCCTGCTTTGATGGTGGGGGGGAAAAAAAATATCAGAGTCCTCTGTTGTATGTCTCTTCTCCTTCTACATTCATGAAGCCCAAATTCTGAACTTGGGGGCTGGAGAGTCACTAATCCCATCACAACCGTATTGTTGGTGCTGTGTTATTTATGTGACTTAAGGAACATGGAAAGTTCTACGTGCCTACAGTGACTAGCCACTGGTCTGGTTCCATATGTAATCTTGGTGCATTTGTTTTATTTCAGGGAAAACTCGATGCTTTGTGGGTCCTGCTGAGGAAAGGATATGATCGTGTGTCTGTGATGCGTCCACAACCAGGAGACACGGTAGGACTCATTGACGGTCACACACACACACACACACACACACATTCTTTTTCTCTCTCCCTCTGTCTTTGTAGAGCTATTAATAGAATAACTTTGGATCCCAGAGAAGAGCTAGAATAACTTCAGATATACAAATCCAGCTATTATTTAATGTTGCGACAAATCAGACACTAATTTTCAAAATTCTGGTTGTTATAAGACTGTGAGTTTTTATTTACCTTTCTGAAAAGGATTTTGACAGAGATATGTTGGGTTTAGCTTCCCAGAACTTGAGCTTCTCAGTTCATGGGCATAGGGACTGAATAAAGTAGGGCTGGCTGGTACTTTGGGCAGTCCCAGGAGGATGGCCTGCTGGTCCTCAGCCATACTGGCCAACGGTAAAAAACAGAGGGCCAGTGCCTCCAGGATGGGGTGAGGGAATACGGGGCCACAGGAAACACCTACCATCTTCTGTGGAGTGTTGGGCCCAACTGGTGCAGGACCACAGAGGAGTGAGGATTTGCCTGGACAATGTCAGGATCAAGCTTGGACTGTCACCAGCCAAGAGGAGTTATAAAAGGTGGAGCCAGCAGAGATCTTAGAGACCAGCCCGTGCCTTCATTTTCTAAATGAGGAAATGAAGGACAAGAGAAGATGAATAATTTCTTCCAATTCAGACAGTAAGTAACAATGCTGGAAACAACTTCGGTTCTGCTGAAATGACACCATCGCTGCTTCTTCTTATAGGAGCTAGTCTCTCCTCCACAAGTTTTACAGAGCAAAACATGGGACCAAACTCTCCCTCAACTACCAGCAACCTGTATCTTCCACTTGCTTCCTTGGGAATCAGGCACTTTAACCCAAAAGCAAAATAGAGGTGTCTGATTTAGAATTCCTTTCAAATCAAGCAGATGTGGGTTTCAACCTCACTACCTTCCTGGCTGGAAAACTCCAGGCAAGTCCCCTAACCTCTGTCCACTTCATCCTTATAAAATAGCTGAGAGCCAGGCATCGTGGCACATGCCTGTAGTCCCAGCTACTAGAGAGGCTGAGGCAGGAAGATTACTTGAGCCCAGGAGTTTGGGACCAGCCTGGGCAATGTATCAAGACCCCATCTCTTTAAAAAAAAGTAGTTAATAATAACTGCTTCATAGTGCAGCTGGTTGGGGAAGGTAATGTTTGTAAAGCATTTGGCCCAGTATTGAACACTTAGTAATGCTCAATCAATGGCAGGTATTCTGAATGGCCATTTACTTCCGGCTGTTCTGTCTCTGGATGGTTAATGCAATTGGTTTGTGTTAGAGAGACCCCATCTTCACTCTGCTCACTCCTCAACATGGCGCAACGAATAAACATCAGAGCAGAGCCTGGTAGACATGCCCCACAGTCCCTCTCCCTTTGCACCTGGTGACAGTGGGTGGTTTGTGGCTGAGGGGATTTGGTGCAAAGTTTTATAGCTTGTGCAGGCTACTGCCCAATTAGCTGCTCCTGCTCCAAGCTGTGGCAGGGACAGCAGGCAAGTATAGACGTGAAACCAGGTAGTATAAATGCTGGGTTGACATGGCCCTCATGGCATATGGAATTTGAACTTCTGTCTGTGACAGTCAGCAAGTACAAATTTCTACACCAAGTCTTAAAGTAAAAACTCCACAGTTAACAGAAATGAGCATAGGCCATAAAGTTAGTACTCAGGGAGGTGTTTGGTCTTATAAATCACACAACTGGTTTCTGTGGCAAATGAAGAAATTTTTTTTAGCATCCATGAGACTCCTCTAACAGATTAAGAAAAAAATAATAAGATGCATAAACTAGTATTCAGCAGTACTGTTTTTCATGCCAGAACATGCTGGTACAGTATATAATCCCATTTTTTTTCAGAGCTACTGAAGAACCTCTCCACTAAAATATGTTAACATTGCATCCTCCACCGACCAGTTTGGCAGAAACAAATTCAAAAATTAGGTCAACCTAAATGGGAGAGGTACAAGAAAAAGGAAGGGTAGAAAGAAATATTATCATTTATAAGATATAAGAACACTGCTTGGGGGCAACAGGCTGATTATATAAATCCAAGAACAATGGAATAAAAATTGATGGAATTTTCTCTAATGAATCACACCTAAATTGAAGCTCTCATTTACTAATTATGAATGAAAGTTTGTGCTAACATTTGGAAATGTTCCATGTGTTTTTGAGAAACATAATACCACTTTGAACTTTCATTCTCCAATCATGCAAATTAATAGATTGCAGGTACAAGAAGTTTAGGAATTAAGATCTCTTTGAACATATTCTCAGCACTGTCACAAGTCATGATTATTCAGTTTACTCTTAAATGGGCTTTCTTTATAGAAGTCTTGCTAAAATTATAAGGTATATGAGAGAAATAGATGCAGAGAATTGTGACTTTGTAGTCATGGTGACTGCCACAGACATTTTGATGTACACGTGGAGTTACACAAGAAAGCTATCACAGATTAAGTAAGAGCCTGAATTCAGAGCTGCCTTGTGGCTACTCGGGAAAGAATTCCAGGGGAAGGGAAGACAGTATTGTAGCTTTGTCTACATGCTTTTTCTGTTTTGTCTTGCATAACCTTAGAAGACTCACTAGAGACCTGCAGTGCTTGCACGGTGATGACTCTGTTAGAATTCCTCAGCTCTGATTTATGGGGCTGACCACATTTTCCATAAACTCCAAATGACTACATCCAGGCATGTGCTCATGAACAAGAGTCACAGGTTCTGAATTTTTCCTTTAAAGCAAAACCAAAACAAAAATCACCTAATTACATTCTTGGTTACATTCTGAATTGCTTCAAACATATGTTGACCTCAAAGAAACCTGGCAATTCTTCCTCCTCTGTTCCTGTCTCCTCCATCCTCCCCCTAGCTAGCCCTGCAGATGCAGACACAAGCCCACCAACAGAGCCTCTGAGGCTGCTGAAAGGACAGCTCTACTTCCTCAGAGCTGTCCCTGCTCCAGGTCAGGGGAAACATGATGGGATGTGAGTGCTTCCCATCTGCCATCACCCATCTTCCTCTCTCTGCCTGGGGTGGGCTCACAGCCCCATTGTCCCTAGGAGCCTACCAGGAGATCTCTGGGCCAATATAAAAGAGAAAGCACCAAAAGAAACCACTACCATAGCAAACCAGCAACACATCTGATCCTAAGATTGTTAAAGTTCACTAAGTATGTGATGTTCCCCTGCTCCCAGTATGTAGTCACCATAATGTTCCTTCTAAAACATGGATCTCAACAATACCATGCTGCAGACTTGCAAAAGCTAGGGAAAAGCCCAAAATTCTTAATTTTTTGGTTTATTAATAGAAAGGCCTCCCTTTCCATCTCCTCTGCTTCTCACCTGGTTCCCTCATCACCTCCACATAGGCTCCGAGCACATGGAACTAGCTATTCACCATGCCCTGAACGTGCCGGCACCTTTTGTACCTCCGTGCCTTTGCTAAGTTTCTCTGCTTGGAATGCTTTTCCCATCCTCTCTACGTAGCAGATGTCTGTTAGCTTGGTAATATTGTTCGTTGTTCCCGTGGTGTCCCTAAAAATACAAAAAGTTCTGGCCAGACTTTTAAAAAGAGGGCATTGCTAGAGCCAAAGACAGTCAACAGAGACTAAGCAGGAAAGTTTGGAAATTAGAACCTGTTATAATTAGAACCTAGATGTTCCCATGAATGTTTTCCAGGATGGTCCCCAAGGCTTCCTGCACACTTTGGCCACTCTTTGAGTTCAGAAAATTTGTTCATCTTTCAAGGACAAATGGCTGAAGCAATTTAGAATGTTCAATCCAAGAAAGAAATACTTAAAGGGACAGCGAGAGCTTTATCTTGGTCCCTTCTTGGTCATGATGTCAAAATGCATCCCATTTTGTAATCTGTTTTTTAACCACTTCACCATATTCAAGGAATAATCTTTCCATGCCACTACATAGCTTTGCACAATACCATGTTAGTGACTGCCTCTTCCCCTCTTGGGTATTTATTTCCAAGCATTCATCAGTGTAAAGGAAGCTGCAGTCAGTATCCTTGTTGCCATATCATTGTGCACAGTCGTGAATGTTTCCTGAGGACAAAGGGTCCAGCTTTCTACTGGATCAGATGGCAAGCAGAATTTTAAAGCTTTAACACATATTGTCAAATTAGCCCTCCCATCAGCGTCTTTGAAAAGCCTATCTTCCCAGATGCTCACCAACATTATTAAACTTACCTATTTGATAGGTGCTAACTTAATTCTCAATTTTTATTATTAATGAGGTGGAACAATTTTTTTGTGTTTATTTTCTTGTTTATCAATTGTCTATACAAGGTTTAGACCATTTTTCTACTAGATATTTTAGTGTTAATTTTTATGTGGTCATTTTCTTAACCCATCTTCATTCATACATTAATCAAATGATTTGAGGGCCTACTATGTCTCAGAGCGTGTGCTGTGCATTAACTATAGGTGCTTACTCATGAAACTTAAAGTCTAACATTATATATATAGCCAAAGTTTTTCCTGGTTTGTCATTTACCATGTAACTTTAAAAATACATTGAAGTTATCTATAATTTCATAGTCAAATCTATAAATCTTTATAATTTCTGCCCTTGGTGTCAAATTCAGAAGGGTCTTTCATACTCCAACAGGACATAAATTTTCACAAAACTTTCTTTCTACACTTGTACTCCCTCAATCTAAGTTTTTGCTGGTAATGTGAGTTTTCACCTTTTCTGTATCTTTCTGGATATTTTAGCATAAATTTGGGAGACGATCTTTGGGAGCTATGGGTCACATGTTATATTAAACTAGAAGCACTAGAACATTACCTTAAATTCTTTGAGGTTACAATGTGACTTGGATTTATTCTGGGCCATCCCAACGGACAGAACTAACCCCACAGGTAGAAGCGACAAGGAAGCAGATTTCATCTTAAGGAGCTGAAGGATGCAAGTTTCAGTAACACAATGGGCTGTCCCGATGACTAATGTTGCAGGTAACTAATGTTACCAAACAAAGATAAAACAAGTTAAACCACTAGGCCAGGGTATAGAAATGGGTTCCTGTAGCAGATCAATAGTTCTCAAACTTGAGTATCAGAACTGCCTAGAAGGTTTGTTAAAACACACCCATCCTCATGATTCAGGAGTTCTGGGGTGGGGCCTGAGAATTATCACATATAACAAGCTGGTCTGGGGCTCACATTTTGAGAACCACTACGATAAATTGAACTTAAGAGTCCTTCTAACCCTGACAGCTTGAGATTCTAAGTCAGCAGTTCTATATTTATTTGATCACTAAGCCACTACTTTTCTGTATTTCTCCATATAACATCTACTGACACAAAGGGGGAATAACTAGTCTAGCTTAAATCTAAATATTAAGCCCCAGTCAGTGGTCTCTGCTTCCCAGTTATAGACAATTCTGTTCCTATATTACTAATTTCAAACACAAAAACATAAGCAAATTCAAAGATCAGAGTTCATGGACTCCAGTGATTTTCAACCTGTTTGTACATGGTGATCACTTGGGGAGCTTTAAAGGCTCTGATGCCAGGGTCCCACCCCAAAGGTCCTGTTTAACTGTTCTGGGATGAGGTCTGGGCAGTGGGACTGTGAAAGCTTCCTAGGTGATTCTTACAGGCAGCCAGGGTTGAGAACCAAGGAGCTGGTCCAATTCCCTCTTTTTCACCCTGGTCAGCATCTTCTCTTTCCTTCGTGAAACAATTTAAAGGCAACTCTCCACATGCCTTCAGAAACCCTAGGAGTGTGACAGGCATAAGGGAAAGGGATGATTGCAATCTCCATGTGCTTTCAACAGCCCCTTTCCTAACAGGAAGATGGTTAACCTAGATTCCAGCTGCCGTGCCATTACTGCCTGGGGAAGGAGGATGGAAAAGAGAAAACAGAAGTGTGCCTCATATGTCTATTCTGGATGGAATTCAATCAATCTACCCACTAGCCTAAGCCCTCCCCGTTTTTGCCCCAATTCGAACTCCACCCCTCTTCACGTGCTCCTGTAGGATGCCGTCTTTGTTTTCAGCTCCTTGGGTTTCTCTCAGTTCTGGCATCAGGAGGCTGGTACATTCCATACTATCTCCAAGAACAAAATGCTAAGGCTCGCTCAACTTGTTTTGCAAGCCTGGGTCTCTCTGCAATCGGAAGAGGCCCGGGGAAACACACACGTAAATGCACATAAACAACGTTTGAAACTCATCTCGAGAGCAGCGCGGAAGGTTGTGAAATCCTCCCCCGAGCTCCAGCGCCAGGGCTGCCGTCTGCGCAGCTGTTTCCAATAAGGGCATGAGGCCTGTCACATGGGCACCGTGTCTCCCTACTGTCACAGAGGCAAGAATGGCCTGGACCAGGTTATCTGCCAGAGGAGAGAGCATCCTCCAACCGCCCTTCTAAACAGATCAGCCTCTTGCAGCATAAGCAGACCTCAGAGAAAGCGTCTGCACACTTTCACTGTCTCTTCTCTTCCTTCTTCACATTCCCTGCATTCCCTCTTTCCTCTTCCCCCTTTCTTTTTATTTTTCTCCCTCCACTGCCTGTTTCTAGGGCTTGCTGTGGTTGCCTTCCCTGAAACAATCAAAGGTCCATTGCACTCGCACTAAGAATCCTTTTCTGCACTGAGCAGTAGGGGTGTCAAGTTAGAAGAGGACTAAGCTCTGGCTTCCAGGAGCTCAGTGTCGGATGTGGAAGATGTGGAAGAGAAGAGAAAGCCAAGGTTGTATTAACTGCAGATTAATTAAACAGAAGCATAAACTCACTCATGATAACTTTGGAAGTAACTATGATCACCATTTTACAAAGCAGAAATTGAGGCTCAGGGAAAGGTGTTAACTTTTCCAAGGACACACAGCTGGTATGGGGCAGATCTGGGGCTTGAATTCAGGACTTTCAATCACACTAGGGATTTCTGAACTCCTTTGCCAATTCAACAAATACTTGTTGGGCACCTTGTCAGAGCCAGGTACTGTGTTAGTGCTGGGCGCTCAACGATGGGTGAGCCCTGTGTCTGCCTCTGGGAGCACGGCCCACTATAAAGGGCTCTGTGATGGAGCTGAGTGCGTGCGGTGGCAGGGGACACCTGGAAAGGCATCTCACCAGTCTTGGAGTCAGAAATGGATTCTTGAAGTGACTTTTAAGCTGAAACCAGAAGGGAGAGGTAAGGGGGAGAATATTCTAGTGAGAGGGAAGCTTGGGCAAAGATCTGAAGGTGAGACTGTGGCTCCTTCAGGGAGATGCAAGGATGGGAGGAGGACAGAGTGCCAGGTGGCAAGGGAGACCAAGGCGCAGAGGCACAAGGGTGTTGGCCACGGAACCTAGTCTGCCCAGCCATGGAGTCTGGACTCTATTCTGATGACAGTGAAAACTTACTTCTAGAGTTTTAAGCAGGGATGGCAGTGGGGACACAGGGGCAGTGAGAGATGATGGCAGCCTGAATCACAGCATGGCAGGCAAGGAGGACAGAGCCTGGAGTCCAGAGATGTTGAGGAAGCAGAATCACTGATCTGGTGACTGCCAGGTGTGGAGTGCAAGCGAAAGGAAGGTATAGAGGGGGACCTCCAGGATTTGGCCCAAGTGCCAGAGCTGGCCATGCTGCCATTCACCAGGATGAGAGCGCAGGAAGAGGAGAGCTTTGGGAGGGAAGGCAAAGACTTCACTTTTTAACTTGGGAGTGCCTGTGGGACATGTGAGCAGAGATGGCCAGCAGCAGGTTGGGACCAGGGGGAGGCATGCAAGGCATCCGTGGCATGAACTCAAAGGAGGTGCTCACACTCAGGGTCATGCAAGTGTAGGCACCTAAGAGGAAGTGCCTCCCTAATCTGTGGCCTGGACACCTTGTGTCCCTAGTGCTAGTCCCAACCTGTGCAGGAGGCAGTTTTGCTGTGCTGAGAGTTCTGGGCTCGAGGCAAAGATTTGGGAATCATCCACATGGCACCTAAGACCAATGTGAGTACAGAGAGAACGAGGGACAGGGGCAGAGAGAAGAGAAATAGGTCAAGCCCTTAACCCTGAGGGTCACATCCTTTAAGTCAGGGTAGAGAAAGAAAAAGGAGAGCAGGAAGGAGACCAAGAAGGGCAGGCCAGAGAAAGAGAGGCTGCAACAGGAGCACCTGAGGTCGTCGAAGTCCAGGGAAGATAATACATCACGGAGGACAGTGGAGTCAACAGTGTCAAATGATGGAGTAGTCCTCTAACGACATTAGCGGTAAGGAGGTCATGGCAACCTTGGTAGCCCAGGCTCAGTGGAATGGCGGGAACAGGAGTGAAGCTTAGGGAGCCAAAGCAGCAGCTGGAGGAGATCTGGAGCTGGAAAGGGTTCTTTGTCTTAGGAAGACCGGGGGACTTGAGTGTGATCAGGTGCTCATGACAGAGACCCAGTAGCCTAAAGAGTTGAAGAGAAGAGCCCATGGATGGAGTGCAGAGCCCTTAGGAGAAGGTGGTAGTGGGATCAGAGGGAAGTGCGAGTCCTCCTTAGTGACATGGGTGACGGGGCCCAGATGTGGGTGAGAGGGCGGGGTGCGAGGGCAGCCCTGTGATGAGGCTGGAGGAGTGGGGCAGCTGGGCTTGGGGCTCCTGGGAACAGCCACACCTTGGGAATCCATCGCTCCTATCCTGGCAGCACTTCCCCAAGTTCCAGAGTGGATGTCTGCACTTCCTCAGGAAATATGGTGGTGTCAGGACTCAATACAACGGCAGGTGTAAATAATTCAAATAGATGGGAGTTCATTCTCTTCCCATCCTTCCCCCTGAAAACTGAAACTGACCTCAGAGAATTTTAGATACATCTCAACATGTATGAAAACCTTTTTTGCAGGATTATTTTATGTTTAAACGAGTGATGACTAAAAGAATCAAGTTATGTACATTTGAAGTCCTGCTTGAAGGTCAAGTTCTTCTTGCACAATAAACAATAAGTTTATCTTGGCTTTTCCCACTGAGTAAACAGAGATCTTCAGAATTTCTGTCAGTCTCTGACACCAGGCTATAAGGCCGGCCCCAGCAGATCTGGAGGGAAAGGCCAATGTGCCGGCCCCTGACTTCTGACCTTTATAAACTTTTGTAAGAAGTGGATCATTTAAGAAAAAGAAAAAAGCAAAGCAAATTATAGGAAATGTTCCTAGAGGGTGTGATTTATCTTGGCACAGCACCTTCCCTGGATGTTTGAATTCTCAGTAGTATTCACCCAGTGCTCATCCTTGAAGTCTTTCCTTTGCTGTCTCATTGGAGGGATACATGAGTACTTAGAATTCTTGGCTTAGTTTCCTGAATTTAAGAAAAAAAGTTCAAAACAGTCTGTCCACAGCAAAAACCAAACTGTACCCAAAACCTGCAAAGTTAACCTTTTTCAGAGAAGTTAAGCCCGAAGCTGATGCTGTAAAATATACCATCTTGGAGGTTTTTTTGGGTTTCGGTTTTTTTTTTTATGCACCAACTTCCTTCCCCTACAGTAGGAAGTCTCTCTGAGTACGTGAGGGTGAAGGCAATTGATGTGATTGAGTTCTCTCCGCTCTTCTCTGTCCCTCTCCCCCTCCCTTCCTTCATTTCCCTCTTCCAGTTCCCCCAATCTGACCCCTCTTTTCCTACAAGCATACACACTTAACACTGACATACTGGAGTGTTATCATCATCATCATCATCATCATCTTCTTTCAGCTTCAACTTGTAGGACTTTCAACTTTAAATTGCCTCATCTCCCAAACAGCTGCAATAACAGAAGGTCAAGTCCTGGTATCAAGTTGCAAACAGCAAACAAGGGAGAAGTAAATGCTGAGGCTGAACAAGACAGGGATGGGGATAAAATACCCCTGTTCAAATTCTCTGACCTCATATTTTTTTCCTTCCAAACAGAAACAGGATTAAGGGAGGTAGGGCTTGGCTCTAGGGTCAAAATTTCACCCAAGTGCATAACATTTTAGGAAGTTTGCTACTTTGTCCAAGCATGATGTTAGTGTCTGGCCACTTGGCTTCTCTGGGCCTGTTCCTCCAGCTGATCACACTGGAAGAGATCTCCTCTGGGGACATTCTGTGACTCTGTGATAGGCATCAATTAGGAATCCTCATAACCCAAGCTGGTGGGAAGCTCTGTTCTAGCCTGAAAGTGTTGGATTGAATCCTAGATGGCAAAATCTAACCTAGAAGTTAGGCGTCCGGAATTCACAGCATGGGGAAGAGCCAGCCTGCTGTAAAACATCCACACACACCCATCTTCTCTTGGCATCTCCATGACCACCCCACCCCAACCTGACACTCAGTCTCAGAAAGGGACTAGGAATTTCTCATAGCCCCAGTCCCTTCATTTCAGAGGCATGGAGATTGAGGTCTGGAAAGGGGGCCTGGTGAGACCTCCCCAAGCACGCCCAGGTACATTATCTCATTTACCCCCCATCGCCACCTTGCTTTATCCTCTTTTTACATGTAGGAAAGATGAGGCTCAGATAAGGTCCCTGACCTTTTTAAGGTCACGAAGGATGTTAGTGGAAGTGGTAAGACTAGAACCTACTAGCCCTATACTTCCCGGCTCTCCTTGAGTCCTCACCCCAGGCCAGGAGAGGAGGGTGCCAGTCCAGATCAAGCTTGATCTCTTGAAGAGAAGGTAGGACCAGACCCAACTTTGGAAGGCAGAGCTAGTCCTTGTCACCCAATCCTTTCCCTTCCTGTCCTCCTACCTTCTCCGACTTCCCAGCACCTTTCCATTTTTATACCCTGCCCAAAATGACATGACCGCTGATGGCCTCCCTCATGGTGGCACTCTGCACAGGATGCCGCGCCCCCACGTTCCCTCCTGTTCTTTTGCTCTCCGTGCCTCCCTGTGTACCACCAACACTGTGTCTTGGACAGAGTACTCCCATTCATTCGATAAATACGTTTGCAGTGCCTCCTCTCCAGCAGGTGTACCAGGCTGGGCAGTGGGAATTTAGCATGAACAAGACAGGATCCCTGCCCTTGTGGAGTATACACTGGAGTGATCAGAAAAGATCACTAAATTACAACTCCATGAGCTAAGTGGTATGAGAGGGAATTGGGGGTTCTTTGGGAGCATGGAGCCAGGAGATTTAACCCAGGCTAGGGGATCAGGGAAGACTTACAGAAAGAGGAAACCATTTGGCTGAGACCTGAGGATGAACTCTCCCAGTAAAGTGAGGGAAAGGCCTCTGGTTGGAGGAAACAGCATGTGTGAAAACCCTGAGTGGAGAGGAACGGAGAAAGGTTGCACAGGCAGAGAGAGGATGCATAGGCACAGGCCAGCAACCAGGGAGGGAGGGGAGAAAAGCCACTCCCACCTGGCCGTGTCTTCTCAGAGACACTCAGCTGAAGTCCCACTTCCTCCTAGACCCTCCCCCAGTCAAGGCTCCCTGTCCTTCTGCCTCCTTCCTTCTTTCCACCTCTGCTTACAGCTAGTGCTGCAAGGTTTAGCACCATTTTAATTTCAACCAGTACTGACTTTTCACTTCTTGAATAAGTTGTAAGCAATTTGAGGAAAGGGACCATAGCTCTTTTTTTTTTTCTTTCCCTCACAGCACTGAAGACATAGCTCCATGTGTTTTCTTGTCCCAGGTGATTATAGCTTTTTCTGTGACCCCTTGGCCACAGCTGTCTATAAACTTTTATGATGCTCCCTTCATATGCAGCTGCATTTTTGTAGTGGGCAAGGAGACATCTCAATAAATCCTCTGTCTTTTAATGAGGAGAGAGAATTCACAAGGTCTTCTAGGGGCATCTCCAGATAAAATGAGGCTGATTAAGGGTTATTAAAACACTGAACTTTTGTTACAATTGCTATTCATACTTTTTGTCATTGCCATCCATTTATTAATAACTTTGACTTTTAAAAAGGTTTGTTGAGCCTGGCATGGCGATGCAAGCCTGTAGTCCCAGCTACTCAGGAGGCTGAGGGGGAGGAGCCCTTGAGCCCAGGACTTGGAGGCTGCAGTGAGCTGTGATTGTGCCACTGCACTTCAACCTGAGTGATAGAGCAAGACTTTGTCTCTAAAAAAAAAAATTGTTTGAAAATAGAAAGTTAATTAAAAAACAACTCTCTTAGGCATCACTATTCTCACTTTACAAATTCATTCTTATGCTGTTTGCTTAATGGTTAGTGTTTTTCCATTTTTTCTTTCTGGTAAATGTTACTGAGATAGAGCAAAGTCCAGTTCAGAATCCACTCTGATGACAAAGTTAGCTTTGGGGATGCTCATTCCATTCTTCTAGGCTTCAACACTTCTGTCCATTTCTGTGCCTGCTCCCAGCATGCTGAATGCATGGCCCTTCCTGTGGCACCCAGGCATTGGCCTCAGTGATTCTCATGCCTATTTTTCAAGGGCTCTATGGTTCTGACTTGGATACAAGATTTAAATGGGAATAAATCTTGTGTAAACTTTTCCATATACTCTTCTAGTCACTAAAGGCGAATTATAATGGGAAACTCTAAATGTCACAGAGTCTGGAAAATTGGACATCATAACGGGCAACCATTCCCCTTCGCGGTAAACTAGTAAAAGTGGGCCTAATGGAAAGTCCGCTGTGAACTCATCCCGGTTGCTGTGCAGGACAGAAAATGTTCCCTTCTTTCTCTTTCTAGCAAGGAAAGTAGTTCTGACCACCAACGTTGGGATTCTTAGGCATGGTGATAGAGAGAAAAGAGAAGGCCAGTGAGTAGTAGGAGCAAGCTGACCAGAGACATGAGGCCATTGCCTCAACACCCCACCACCTGTGTAGGCCTAGGGGGTGCCCTGCAGGCCTCCAGAGACAGCCAAAGCAGCTGCAGAGCTGAGGCCCCCTTTTGTGCTGGTAAACAGTAAACACACCTCCCCCCCAATATCAGGAATAAACCCGTGAGAACCCCCTCATGGCCCATGGTCCCCACAGCACCCATCAGCCACACTATCACATCCTGCACTAGATTCTCTGCTGGTGGCCCTAAGGTTGCAAATATGTTTGCTAATGGATCAAAACAGAATGTCCTGGCAAAAACGGAATCTTGCAAGTAATTAGCATCAAGCCATCAGCCCACATGTCCATGTCCCACACCAGGCCACTCATAACCACGTGGAAGCTTCCAGAAAGGTTACCCTGCCCATGTGAAAATGCCTATGTCATCCAGCAGTGTTTCTGCACTTTCGGATTGCTGTAGACTCCAACGCTGGAATGCACATTCTGACCCTCACTGTGTCTTTCACAGCCAGACTTTGATGCCTGTCCTTTATAAAACTCACCCAATCCATGTCCAAAACTAGACCAGTAATAGATTTATGTGTCAAAGGAGAACACATAGTCTTTGGATAACTATTTCAAAATAATTCTTTTGCTCTCTCAAGCTCATTCCTTGATAAAAACATGTTTAGTTCTAATTCATTTCCAACTCTGATTTTTTAATGGCAACAAATGGATTATTGAAGTGCTTTAGCTTTGTAAACCATGGCACATACTGTTCCTCCATGAAGAAATAGCTTTTCATAAATCTTCCTCAGAAACGCCAAGGTTAGAGGAGGGGCACATGATTTGATTCTAAGTGAGTAATCTTCCTAGCACTTCCAGGAGAGAGACAGAGAGAGATGCAGTTTCAAATACAGTTTTACATGTCTTAAAGAGTTTGTGGCGATCAGAAGATAAAAGTCTTTTCATAACAGTAATTTAAAGTCTTAAAAGAATGTTCTATTTGGCTCTTCACAGGAAGAGTTGACCAGGGCTTTTTCCTTCATGTCCAGAATAACACTAGGCAATTTGGTGGGATTACAAATGGGCTCACGTTTTAAAAAATTATTTGTGACCTCCCTTTTACCCCCACAAGTAGCAAAAGATGTTTTTAGATCTGGAATATGTCAAAAACAATGTCTAGAGTTGACCGTCCAATAAGGCAGCCACTAGGCACATGTGGCTCTTGAGCACTTTAATGTGGCTGGTAAAAAAAGACACGTGCTATTATAAATGCAAAATACACCCGGGAGTTTCAAAGTAGCATGAAACAAAGCATGTGAAATCTCTCTTTAATAATTTTTATGTTGATTACAAGTTGAAATGATGGCATTCTGGATATACTGGGTTAAATAAGATATGTTAGCAAAATTAATTTCTCTTGTTTCTTCTTATGCTTTACAAATGTGGCTACTAGAAAACTTTAAAATGCCCATGTGGTTCACGTTATGTTTCTGCTGGACAGCGCTGGTTCAGAGGACTAGCCTAGAAGACACTTATGAGAAGGGAGACGACGTGATTTCCACGCAGGCCCTGAGTCCTCCAGTCCTCCATTTATATTTTGTGGACACAATAAGAACATCAAAAATTATGGGTCTCTGCCCTTCCTGGTTTTCTAGTAGGTCAGCTGTGACTGCCTTTCTGGGCCAATTCGTACCCCAAACTTCTTCTTATTAGCGAGAAGTCTTGCATGCTCCAAACCAGCATGTCAGAGTTCGTTTGTTTTTTAAGCAAACAAGCATTTAAGGGGGTCTCTCTACTGCTTCTTCCTGTGGCCTCATTACAGAGAAGAAAGAGCCTGTAGCATTTAAAACTTTGTTCTGAGTATCTGTACATTTATAGGATCATCTGCTCTACTTTATCTTTGAAAAATTCTTGGAAAGCAAATATCATCCCCACTGTACTAAAAAGGAAACTGACTTGACTAGAGCAATAATGATAACTCATATTTGCCAAGAGCCATATAATTTCTAATTACTTTCTAACGCATTTCTTCTGATAAGCCTATGATGTAGACGTTCTCAGTCCCATTTTACAAATGAGGAAATTCTCTTTACAGAGCACTCAAGAGCTTAGGCCTCACACTGCTATTAGAGGAAGCAGCATTTATTCATTCAACACGTATTTATTTGTTGTGCTAAGCACTGATGAACAAGGAGGATGTGGTCCTTTGATGGAGTTTGCATCCTGAGATGCACAACACCCAAGGGTTAAGTGTGATACTAAGAATCAAGATAGGGTGGTGAGTAGAGAGAGAAGGGATAGCAAGCCTGCGTGGTCAGAAAAGCCCTCTCTAAAGAGATGACATTGAAGGTGAGATGTGAAGGGCAAGAGGGAGTTGCCATGTCAAGATGAAGAGGCAGCAGTTAGCACAAAGCCTGCAAGGCTGGAAGGAGCTTGGCATGTTGGAGGAACTCAGAGGCCAGCATCGGCCAAGTGTAGTGGGAGATAGGTGGGCGGTGAGGTCAGAGAGAAAGGCAGGGACAGTGGCAGGCAGGGCTTGTAACCAAGGAAAGGTGTTTCGATTTTGCTCTGGGTGTGATGTGAAGGCTTCATGGCGTGGAGGGCTTAGCAGAGGAGAGGCATCATCTAACTAGTGTTCTACAAAGACCACATTTGACACAGTGGGAAGAATCGATTGCAGGGAGGGGGTGGTGGAAGATGGGAGCTCAGAGAGGAGGTTGGTGCAGCAGTCCTAGGTGAGAGGCAATGGTGTGGACCAGCGTGGACCTAGCAGAAATGGCAAGAAGTGGACGGATTCTAGAAGCATGGTGGATATAAAGTCAATGAGACTGGCTGGTGGATGTCTGTCCCTCTTTATACCTGACTGTTCCTCCAGCCCCCTTCACCTCCTGCTACGTCCTTCCCAAAACACTCTGCCCAGGGAAATGCAATTCCCTTTCACCTACCTAGTAGTAAAGCCCAGAAAACAGAATGAAATTACAACAGATTGTCATTGTTTATCACCCCTTGGTTTTGCTTTGTTAATTCGTTGTCCTACCTGGCTGTTAGCCTCTTAATTGTTTGTGTTGACCTTTAGAGACACGTCCAAGGTAAGGAGGCCTTGCTGTATTCTAAAACCGCTTCGATGGGAATAAGAGCAAAGTGATTCTACTCTTTCAGTCTCCTTTTGGCTGGCAGGACGATGAGCTGCTTGCCTGTTCGTTTGCCCTGCTACCATTTGAAAACTGAAAAAGTCATGCATGCCAATCATCAGCAAAGGTCCCAAGCACCCTGCAGCACAGCACATGTAAGAACCAGATGGTGTGTCACAAAGTGATTATCTGTATGCTGCTGACAGTAAGATGAAGAAGAGAGAGATCATGGGTGGAGGGAGCAAGCCAGAGGCCAGGGCTGGTCTGAAAAGACTGCAGAGAGGAGGTATGACTCAAGCTTTTCCTTAGAGGATGCTCTCAGGCTCTGGGTAAATAAAGAAAACCAGGAGGGTTATGAGATCAAAACAGGTTGCCAGTCAGCAAACACTTACATGTGCATGCATATGTATCTGCAACTCCTCCTCCAGCCAGTGAAAACATTTTCTTGGCATGTGCACTGAGCTTCATTAATACTCAAGGGCAATAAATGCTCTCAGTGCTAAGGAATGAGAACCCGCCCTTCTTCACTTACGAGCATAGTCTCTTCCCGGGAGCACAGAGAGGGATCAACTGTGGCAGCAGGTGTTGAGCACATCTGCAGAGACTCCACAGCCACCTCTCTCTGACATGAGGGAGTTTTTACTCCTTACACTCCCTCAGGAACCTTCACTGGCTCCCACTGCCTGCCCACACAAGGTGTGTTTTGTGGAACACCTACTCTACAGCTGCTGATAGGTGTCATATAAGTTTGGAAAATGCTGCTCTTAGCGATGTTAAAGAGGCTTTACTAGGCCTGCAGGATTTCAAGGATGCTTTAGCAAGCCATTGTGCGTTGGGAATCTCCAAAGGGAGGACATATTATGCGGCATTTCCCAAACTTGTAAATTACGGATCTGTTTTCAGAGAGCATCACTTGGGACTGACATCCTGTGGAAGGCACTTTGAGAAATGCTGGGCTAAGCAGGATTTCCCCCGTGCCCTCCATTGTCAGCCAAGCCCTGCCTGCCTCTCGAGAGTCCCGCACAAAGCACTGTCGCCACCTACGTGCCTACGTATTCCCAAATTACCCTGCCCCTTCTTCTCCTCTCACTGTAACTCAGGCCAAGTCCTGTCTTCTCTGGGAAGCGTTGCTGGTGCCTCCCAAGTCTGGAGGTGCCGTCTGCCTCGGCCAGTTGTAACGTTGCTTTACGTCGCACTCACACAGCATTGGACAGCTGGCTTCTACCCCTTCCTGCCTCTGACACCTCACCATGGTAGACCCTCAGTGAATTTTCTACTGAAGAAGAAAAGCAAGAAGGAGATAAGGAGGAGGAGCACAAAGAAAAAGTAAGGGAGGAGGATGAGAATAAGGAGGTAGAGGAGGAGGAGGAGAGGAAACCAGGGAGGTGACAAGCGGAAAGAGAATTTCACAGGATTTTAGATGTGACACTGTTGCTGAGTGTAGGTAGGAGGCAAAGCCCAGGGAAGGCGGCCTTGACTGCTTAGTGGAAAAGATGCATGAGGCTCTGCTTACACGACCAGCCAAGGCAGCCCTCAGGAGGTGGACCCGGCTCCGTGCCGCCCTTGGCTGAAGGGCAGTGCCTGTTCCGTAGGGCATCAGCTCTCACTGGGGGGTGCGGTATCTCAGAATGGGCACAGATAATGACCCCTTAGCCTAACCTGTGCTTTATAATGAAATATGTATACATATTTTGTTTACACTACTCAGAAAACAGCACCTATATCCGTTTCTTTGTTGTTTTTTGTAAACAAAATAGTACAGTATACAGTTAGTATTAAATGCTAAACAAAATTAATAACCTATACAGTACAAATTAAATAACCCTAAAGCAATGGCTATGAGGGCACTGGGTCTAAAGCCAGTGCCTTCCTTTCACAGAGGAGCTGGAGCTGAGGCGTGAACCTCACTGTGTAGCCCCGTGTGCACACTGCATAGACCACTGGATGCTCTGCTTCTCATGGCTGGGCAATCTGTAATCTCATTCTTGGCCAAATGGCCAATTGCCTGAGGTGGAGTTAAAAGAAACATTCCAAAATCTGCCTCATGCTTCTAACTCACACAAAAATGGCCACTTGGTATAACAAACCCATTTTCTAAAGGGACCAGAGCTGCTTTGTTTTTCCTGTACATTTAAAAAATGCCAAACAAAATGACATGCACTGTCAACAAGGTGAAACAGACGTCTTCCAAAAGAGCCCTTTCTCTGTAAGCTGCCAGTCCCCTTCTGTTGCCTTAGTTTCCTTCCTCAGGGCCAGCAGTCTGGCCAGAGTTCCACCCTGGAAAAGCTCATCCTATGGAAGCGCGGCTTGGCGGATTGTCCAGACTCCTGTCTCTCACACACTGTTAAATGCCCAGATGTATTTCCTTCATGCGTGTGAAGAAATTCCATTTCAGAGTGTCAAGGCAACACCTAAGTCTGTCTCCCAAATGTGGTTCGTGGAATGTGCCAGGGCCTGTCCACCAGGAGGCCTGGGCTCCAGTCAACGTTCCCTCTGACTTGAACGCAGACAGCAGTGCCCAGGGTGCCCGCAGCCAGGGGACATAGGTGGGGGCACTGAACAATGAGCATAACAGGCCAGTGGGGGTGTGGGAGAGAAGTCAGCCCAGCCCCTCGGTCCCTCTGCCAGGAGGGCTCAGCCAGGGCAGGACAGGGCCCAGGGCAGAAGCAGGGTCTCTATGCCAGTCACAGCCAGCCCTGTGGGAGAGAAATGTGGGTGAGGAACCGAGTGTCTGTAGGGCCCAGTCCCGGAGGGCAAATCTGGGGCTTATGAGGAGGAAGAAGAGAAAACAAGGCTGGAGTCCCCAGGCTCAGGGAGACCAAGCCATTCCCTGCCCCACAGGCCATGTCAACTCTTTTATTAGCTCCCAGTAAGTGTGTTTCTCTCCTTCCGAGCACGGGTATCTGGTCACAAGAAGACATGTGACATGATCAAAATAAAGTTTTGGTTTGTGTTTCCCTCCACTCCTGGTAAACTTTATTCATCGAGAGAGATTTTTCTCCTGCCACCAGACACAGACATGGCCGGCCCCATAAGTGTTCGGCCCACTCTTAGGCTACCGGCAGGTCCACCCTCGAAAGCACACTCTGAATTCAGTCATAGAAAGTCCAATCCAAGAGACTAATCAAAACCTCAAACTTGGACCAGCACTAAAGCTTCCCTCCTCCTCCCCCATGGAAAGGGGAGATACCGTGTCTGTCCTCTGTCTCTTCTCTGAGTCCCCTCCCAAACCTGGTAGCTAATCTCTTACCCCTCCTAGACAGGAGCAGGTGAGCAGAAGTAGGAGAAAAAGTAGATCTGCCCATTTTAAGCTGACTTTGTGCTCTGTGGGCCCAGCCTGTGTTTAATGCTGACTTTTTCTCCCCATGGGGTGTTCTTTGAAACTTCCTTTGGTAGCCCCCTTCCTGCAGTTTGCTTATCATGGGAAGATGTTTCTTTATTCCTAGTGTTTGCTTGTGGCTGCTTCTACAGCCTCTGGGAAGGATGTGAGAGAGGCTTGGGTCCATAGAGCCTCCGTGTATCCTACCTATAGAAATGTGGCCTTTTCCTAGGATCCTCAGCAGTTACCTCCAGCTTCTTACTGCTGAAGTCCCTCTGTCCCACTTAACGGCCTATTGGACAGGATCCAGGGTGACTCCACTCTCGACCTCCTTGGCATGGCCCACATCTGGTCCACAACGGACACACCTACTACACGGGGATGGACCAACCCCATTGCAGCCACCTGTGTGCTGCTGCCGCAGGCTGCCTCTGCTTTCTCAGGCATGAGAACTCCGTGTTCAGCCTTCAAGGAGCTCACTTCTGAGCTCTCCCAGTGGCCCTGTGGGGACAGACCTCACTGCACTTGAGGTGAAGCCCCTAGAGCCCTCAATGGAAACTCTGATGGGAGGCTGCTGGAGGCTCCCGGCGCAGCAACTCTCCTCTCCAAGAAATCCCTTTACAAATCCTGCTCCTACCCTGCCCCTTTACAGATGTTTCCTTGGAAATCTGCGTTCGTTGATTAGGCATCTCATTAGAATAGCTTCACAGAGCGCAGTCAAAACTTCCATTTTAACATTCACTTCACACTTATCTCAGATTTTAATTATCTACTCATTTAAATAAGCCTGCATTACTCCTGGTTTATTCATTACCAGCATATGATAGGCTCGCAATGAATAACTGCTGAATTAACTTTTAAGTAAAGTAGTCTCCTCCCCTCAATCTGCAAGCTTTATGAGAGTAGGGACTGAGATTACTTTTACCCAACATTTACCCCCAGTGTGGGTATAGTGCTGGCCCATAGTAGGTTCTTAAAAAATAGTTTTGAGTGAATTAAGGATCCTGGGCAAAAGGCCGCATTTCTATAGGTAGGGTGCATGGAGGCTTTGCGGTCCCAAGCCTCTCTCACATCCTTCCTCAAATTCTTCACCCGGCTACACTGCTTACAATTCTACACATCAGAGATTCTCTCTATCCATTAGAGTCATTTTTAACAATGCAGGTGTCTCCACTGGGAAGATGGGAGCCATCAGTCCTTTGCACTTAAGAAGACAATTCGATCTGAGGAACACACAGAAAGACAGCGAGGAGAGCACAGTTACAAGAAAGGAGATGGCGGGCCTGGGGGTGGGGGTGCTCTTAGAGGTTGGCCAAGGAGGCTGAGGGTATTGGGAGGTGAAAGGGAAGTGGGAGATAAGGCCAGGGTTTTTCATCTTGCCTTTAGCACTCCTTCCTCCCACACGCTTTTTAAGGACCAGTTAATTTTTAGAGCTAGAAGGAATCTTAGACGTTATCAGGTTCTGTGGTTTTCAAACATTTTTGAGCAAAAAAAGTCCTTCTTTAAATGACATCTTACCGGAAGCCCAGTAGGAAAAAGAGGTAAGCGGAGATGATCTGGTTCTAGATGGGCAGTGGGGCCAGGAAACCTAACACACACATATACACACATACATATACACAGTATGTACACATACAAATAAATAGACACACACACACAGAATTTTCCCACAGTAGTCACCAGACTCTCCCCCTAGAATCCCTAAGTGCTCATGAAAGACAGCGTGTCCAGACACAGTGAAAGACCTGTGGTTGTCCCTGACCATCACCATGTCCAAGAGTCTGGGCTCCAGGGGTCAAAAGAAAATGGACATTAGACCGCACTTCTCCCTCCCTCGATCGAGGAACAGATCTTGTCTCCTCCACTTGCCAGACTCCTCATCCTTTCTGTAAATGTCTGCTAAATCAGAGAAAGAGCCCTTTCATGGGGCCACTAAAAACTGCCCCCATGAGTTTAATACTACCAACAAATATTTATTCAGTGCTAGCTGTGTCCTTGACCCTGTGTTTGGCACCCAGAACAAATGACCATTGTCATTGCTGTGCTAACCAACACTCTTTTGGGTGCTGTTTGTTCAACTTCTCTGAGCCATCTAAATTGCAACTAAACATTCAACCCACATCTTTCCATCTCTGCCCTAAATGTGCTTTGAGGCATTGTGTGAACTGATTTGCTGAAATGCAGATAAACTACATCTGTCAGCCCCCACCTACGAATCTAGTAAGACTTGCAAGAAAAATGAGGTTTGGCACAATTCTCTCTCTGCTAACCTCTGCTCACAGGGATGACCACTGTTTCCTGTCTTTGGAACTCATAAGCCATCTGTTTAATAATCTGTTCTAGCTTCTTGCCAAGGACTGACGTGCACTCATCAGTCAGCAGTTCCCACCGAAAGTGCTCAGGGCCTCAGAGCTTCCCATCCTGCTGCTGGCCAGTGTCCAGGTCACAGAAGTGGCTCCCTCGTCCCCAGTTTACCTAGGCTTTGCTGGAGAGGATGGGACACTCGCCAGTTGCAAGAGCACAATGTGAAGGTTGGAGAGTTAAATTTAGTGTAGTTATTTCTGTGTCAACAACACTAATTCAAGGCTAAAGACCACTTAGTTGAGAGTGTAAGAACAGAGACTTCATAATGAAGCAGAGCTAGGTTTTGAAACACAGCCCTACCACTCACTGTGTGATTTTGGCTAATTACTCCCTCTAAACCTATAAAATGGGCTCATGGGAGCTCATGGCTGTGAGGGTTAAATGCAATATTGCTCATAAAGTACTTAGCACAATGGCTGGTGCATATCAACATTGTTGTTATATAAGAAAATGACCTTGTCATTGATTAACTGCAGGTCAGGAGTGGGGATGGGGCAAGGAACGGGCCTGGATGGAGGGCCTGAGTGGGAGGGGGCTATTTGTAGGTATGCAATTTAATTCTTTTAAAAAAATAAAACAGAGACAGGATCTCCCTCTGTTGCCCAGGCTGGAGTGCAATGGTGTCATCATAGCTCACTGTAACCCTAGAACTCCTGGGCTCAAGCAATCCTCCTGCATCAGCCTCCCAAGTAGCTGGGACTACAGGCATGAGCCATCATGTCTAGCTAATTTTTTTATTTTTTGTGGAGATGAAGGTTTCACTATGTTGCCCAGGCTGATGTTGAACTCTTGGCCTCAAGCCATCTCCCGACTCAGCCTCCGAAAGTGCTGGGATTACAGGCGTGAGTGAGCCACTGCACCCAGCCCAATTCTATTTCTAGTCACTAGGAGTATACATGAAGGGTGACCCTCCTCCCTATAGAGCTTGGATTTCATGGTGAAGAAATCAGGAGAGAATGTCTGTCCCTTTTCAGTTTACCTGTTTTGTGAATTTGCTGCCCCAAGGTCAGATCAAGACCCTGGAAAACTGGCCCCAGGCTGGTTCCTGGAAGAAGCTACTTTTCAGAGGGGCACACAGTTTATCTTGTGGGCACATTCTTGCGGGGGTGGCTCCTAACCCCTGGAGAACTCAGGACAAAGGATTCAGACAGTCTCCCTCAGCACTCTTAAGGAGACAGTGAGGAGCAGGGTGAGAGGCCCCTCAAAAGAACAAGGTTGACCAAGGAGGCAAAGCTTATTATACTGCATGCTCCTGGCCCTCGTGTCAAAATTGCAGAAAAGTCGCCCATGCCTTTACTGATTGAAATTAAGCTAGCAAGAGTCAGCCGCAGTGGGTTTTAGATGTTCTGGGTCAACTTCCAAAGCCAACTTCTTTTGAAAATACTTGAGCTAAAGGCAATAGTACTAAATGACAGCTGGGTATTTTAAGTTTTATTTTCAGTTCTGAAAAAAAATAAATAAGAGGGTTGGGTATCGTTTTATAGTGTCATACTGAGGACAAATCAATAGGAAGATTCCATTGTGTTTGTCAGTCTAGAAGCAATCAATTGAATGTGCCACAGTCATAGATTCAAACTGCTTAGAAAATTCAGGAGAATTTAGCCCTCCTTGCTGGATGATAGACTAGACAGTGAGATGGGTGGGTTATGAGCAGGAAGCTGCTGGGAAGATCCTCCCAAAGGGCAAGGGTGCCTGCCAGGTGCCTTTTTCATAAAGCACCTCCTCTGTCCAGGTGAGCCTGGGCTGTTCCAAGAGGGCTGGTGCTTCCTGCTTTAACATTGACCAGCTTGCAGCAGGAGTCAGAAATCACACTGGGAACAAAACCACGACAGCCAGGAACCCGGCACCAGAAGGTGAAACCCAGCCCAGAGCATCTGGCCTCTATAACTTACAGCATTAATAAAAGGCTTACAGAAAACCAAAGACCTATTAAATATCCCTGCCCTACCTAGACTCACCACTTAATTGGGGTGGGGACCCTCAAGGCAGAAGGAATATAAATGGTTCCAAAGGCTGGAGTCACTTTGGTCTGAAAGGCCCAGGTCCAAATAAAACAAGCCAGGAGCCTTAATAGCCGCTCTGTTTTGACATACGGAAACCCATTCTAGGTTTTGCTAATGGCTATGATGTAGAGACTTTTTTTATTTTTATTATTTTGTGGACTTAATTAATGCCTTAAAAAAAGTAAATCACAATAAGACCCAAGGTAACAACTTTCTCATCCACCACAATGGGCAGCTTTTCCCAGAGCCAGCCTCTTACTGGGAAGCAGTCCTCCGATTCCTTATCAGGGTTCTGGTGGTCCTACTATCAGATTTGGGGTTGATTCAGAGCATGCCGGACCAAAATGGGCTGTAGGCCCTTGCTGTGATTATAAAGACTTCTCTGTGCGTTAAATATCCCCCCGACTTACCTGCCAGAAATTTCCAAAAAGGAGAAAGGTTAATCCCTTTAACTGAAGGACCTTGAACCTAGTTAACATGCCAGTGTCCACTAGGAGGAGAAACACTCATACACACACACACACACACACACACACACACACACACCCCATTGATAAAAATTAGGGGATCCATCTCCCTTAACCAAATGGCTAAGAGTAGATCTTCTTCTGTGACCCATTTGCCATTTTTTGTATTGCTGATAATTGGGTCCTTCACCGTGAGCCAGGCGCTGTATCATGTGCTAAAGAAATTCATTGTCTCCACATATCACAAACCTTTGCAATTATAAGAACCACTTTTCAGTGCATATTAAAATGACAGATTCTCTTGGTAATCCTGACTCCTCAGTAGGTGCAGGGCTGTGGCTTTGGCATCTGTTTTTAACAGACGAACCCAGGGATGCTTATGATCAAGCCACTCTCCTGGGCGGCCTCCCATTTTTCCCAGTGCCCGCTTGACTGGCTACCCCCAGTGCCTCAGCAGGTGTGATGTCACCACCAAGGGGCAGAATGCGGCAGGCTGGTCACTTGAGGGAGGGGCACTGACTGCCCATTGTGGCCTGAGCCCTGTCTGCTTTCCTTGGGCAGCTGCCTCATGTTGACCAGACAGTCTGGAACCCCCAGATCCTCTTCACACAGGCGGTAACTGGGCCGGGGTCCTCCATGCTGGATCATTGTGCCTCTTCGATGGATTTTCTTTACTTGAGTGCTAGACATGGCTTTTAATCCTAAGTACCACGTTGTGTACTTTCGCCTATTGTTCCAGCTCGTCCAGTGCACATTGGCATCCTGACTCCACTCTCCCATGCATCAAGCACCCCTGCCAGCCAGGAGTCATCAGTTCCCGTGGTGTAAAGTGCCTGTGTACCCTGTTGTCCATCTCAGGCAGGAGCTGCCGCAGACCAGCAGCTCTGAACTTGGCTGAGGATGCCTCCACCATCAGGAGGGTCCCCTGTCATGTGGAGCCCTTCCATAGCATCTCCAGCTTTCCTGTGTACTCTTTTTGAACAAGCTTTCAGCAGTTGAAAACCAAAGAAACACACTGTAAGGGTATTTTTCCTGGAGAGATACTGACTCAAGTTGTAGACAGTACCTTTCTGCATTGTATTAAACCTGTGGAGTTAGAGACATGATTTAAAGAAATGGGAGGCCAAGTAACTTGAAGTCTATTTTAGTTAACATTTATGTCATTGCTGGGCCCACCTATTCAAAGGGGAACATTATTTAACAGAAATATTCATATCGGGAACCATGGCCGTCTCATGGCTGCAAAGAAACCTTGGAGCTGTGCCCTGCCCTTTCTCCTTGTGGCTCAGTCTTTCCATCCATACAAGGGAGCGGTGACCCTTGCTGCCCCCTCTTCACACAGAGCTACCGAAGGAATCCAGAAGACAAGCCTATGCTGGACTTTGAGTTTCCTGAACAAAATTACATAGTTGCAATTGTAGTATGATTCTCTGAAAGTAGATGTTCTCATTCACCAGATATTACCAGGCCTGCAGTGATGAGAAACGCCTAAATGTAGGTAAACAGACAATCACTGCATTTTTCCACATGCAACAAGTCATTGCTTTGAAATCTCTGAGTTTGTGACACTAGTAAGATTACAGCCTGTATATGGGACATAAAAGGGCTCTCTGTACCATATAATAATTATAAATTATGATAATTGCTCTTAAAGCAAGTATGTATACACTGTAGTTTATTTCTTTAAAACATTTCAAAACATTCAACTTAAGCTTAAGTCTTAGCTTAAGTTCAATGTACTTCTTAGAATGGATTTATGTAGCAAGTCAGCTCTTCTGTGCTTGATTGTACAGACTGGGTCAATTGTCTTCCTGCTGAGCGGAGATTGTTAGAGTGAATCCTAGCTAACTACAAAACTAAAGGATGGAGCAATTGACCCGTGGAGATCCCTACGCTCCAGCGATTCCTCTCTCTGTATCAAATTCTTAAAGAGAATCATCACTCTTAAAGAGATCGTCATTACCTCAAATATGAAGGGCAGTTGTATTAACATTTTATATGCTTTGGGAACATGAGTCATTTTAGTAAAGTAAAAAGTCTGTTAAAATATCATTTAAGGAATAGAGGAAATGAATGGGATGTCACAGAGAAGACTTAAACAATATTCATTTATACACTGAGAAGTAGAAACATATGGGAAGGCATTTTTTTTTTTTTGCAACAATGTGGGGTTCTTAGATGGCACTACTCATTTATAACGGCGGCCTGTTGACTGGGAGCTATAAGGGGACCCTCTAATTACAGAGGACCAGAACTGAGTGGCTGCTGTTCCCCAAAAGAGTCACCTCCCATTGAGACCTACTTAAAGATACCTTTCAAACGCTATTTATATAATGTTATGCAATTAAAATATAGTAAAATCTCACATAATGAGATATCAGAGTTTGGAGGGTTTATTAGCCCATTTACCAATATGAAAGGTTATTTCTTTTCATTTCCCCAGGTAAAGCCCCATTTTGTCCCTATATTATAATTAAACTTTTAATACGAGTGACAGTAAAGGGGCACCTAAGAATAAAGTAAAAAGGACTCAGTGGCATCTTAGTTCTGATCATGGGACAACTCATCCAAGTCAGACTCTCAGTGAGTCAATTAGATTTTGTCTGGACTTAGATTTTCCCTACTACAAAAAAAAAAAAGAAAAGAAAAGAAAAAAAAACCTTGCTTCCTATTACATCACCTAAAAATAGGGGATCCACTGACATATGAAGATGATAAAATGTGGAAATAAACATACAGTTTCCAAATAATTAACAGTGGCCATGTTGGGGAAGTCAGCCTAAGATTTAGTTTTCTCTTTTCCATAAAATTTTTAATGCTCTTAATTGCTTTTATTTAATAAAAGAAGTGGTAATTTAAGAGAAAAGAAAGAAGCAGATGGGGGCTTTAAGGGATGACTTTTTAAAACTGTATGTATGATGTTGAGCTAAATTCCCTGGCTGGCAGGTGGAAAAATGTTCCAGCCCATTACTTCAAAGCTCGAGGGAGGAAGTGTGAGTGAATGGTTAGTTACACTGGGCCACAGTGGTTCTCTACTGTGGCCACTTCCGCTTACATTACTTCCAACACCACCTTCACTCCTGTGGCCCAGGTCTCCCAGGACACTCATTTGCAAGCTCATATGGTTAAAAATCATTCTTTGGTCTCCTTGTCATTCTCCTTGTCTAGTGATCCCCGAAGGTTTTTGGACTCAGAGCTTCGGTATGAAATTCAATCTTCATTTAGTTCGTGATTTATTTCTTTACCCAATGACAGAATACAATGAGGTAATGTTTCCTGGCAGACTGGTCCAAGATTTGAAACATTAAAAGTGCAAAACATTGACAGCCTAACACATTAACTACCATGTGAGTTGTATTTAACTCACAGTAGTGTTGAGCCCAGGGCCTCGTGGAGTGTACGTGACTCACACATCTCTTCCTTGTGAACTGCATATAACTCAATTCATGCACAGAAAACAATAAAAAATAACAAATTTTTCATTAAAGTACAAAGAATTGTTTTGTTTTCAAAGTTTTTTATTCTATTTTCCTAATAAAGCACCATGCCCTAAGGAAAAATGTTTTTTTCTAGTGTGGGAGTGTGTTAAAAAGCCAGTGTTCAATATTCCTGCAGTGGTCTTGAGTGGACAGTGATGTTTTCTCAGATGTTAATTCCAGAGAGACAGAACCATAGGTGTCTTCACCTGTCCCCAGTGTGAAGTTGTAGTCTGTCATTCTCTGTAACAGTGGTAATGAATTCTCTAGTTCAAACAACCCAAAAAAACTTTCTTTCCCATAGAGACCATTTAGGAGGCTACTCTAGGATCAGGCAGAACCACAGCAGACCAGAAAGGGGTAGGGAACGACCTTGGAGTCTCAGGCTGGTGAAGAAGGGGCTGAAGAGTGCTGGAGGAGGAGGCGTCACTGTCTAGGTTTCCTTAGACTCTCACAGGACGGAACTGTGACCCAGCCCCAACATATCAGGATGAGAAACTCAGAGAATTCTTCTCATCTACAAGGAAGGGATGGCATTCTGACATTTGTGCTCTCTAAACCACTTTTGCATGGCCTAGAACTTTCGGTGAGTTTTCATTTTGCATAATTGATACTTTCATAATCACTTTTTGTAACTGCTTCCTTTTGTGCTCTTTAATGTATATTCAGATAAATGGGGAAGTGGCATCTTTCATTTATCTAAAGAATGCGTGTCTTTGGGATTTGCCTTCAGAAAGAGCCCCTTTACTGTCAGCATGGGCCCACACGTTGAGGACCCTGCAATTCCAGTGCAGAGAAGCAAGGAAAGGGCTCTCCTCCAGCCTAGAGCAGCTCTGAGCTGGCCCCAGGTCACCTCTGCTCAGAAGGCCTTCGGGGGCCAGTGCAGGTTGGAAGGTGGCACAGGACTTGAGGTCACTTCTAGGGTGCGTGGATAGTGAGGAAAGCTGTTGAGACTCGTGTGAGCAACAACATGGACATTGGCAGACCAGAGGAACCACCGTGTCCTGCTCAGAGCCAATTCCTCCTCTTTAGAAGAGAATAGAAACGACTTCCTTCCTATGTCACTCTCACCCATACAGGCAGCTGCACCTTATCACCTGAGCACCCAGCCCATTTCCTCTCCAAATCCCCCACAGTCTTGCTGCCATTGTCTTTTCTCTTTTGCTTGGTAAGTTTTCTCTGCTACTACTTCACCAAGCTGGAGGGATGAAAGTTTGAGTTTTCCCACTTCATTATTACACAAATGGAAAGCTGTCATTAAAAGGGGAGCACTGATACTTGAGCAAAGCAAGTCCAGATTGTCTCCTTTAGCTCCAATGACGCTGATCCAAACTGGGAGGTCACCGTTGAAGCTTAGATCAACAGTGGGAAACATCATTATCATCATCATCATCATCATCATCAGTCACCAAAATGACCAAAAATGTTTTAATTTTTGAAGAGGTTTGCTTAAAGTGAAAAAAGTTTTAATATTTTCATTGTGTGTTAGATCCTTTAAATCAGAATACTCAAACCAAGATGTTTAAAGAAAGAATATATGAAAATCAAGCAAGACCCCTGCCTAGGGAAATATGAATTGCCTAAAGGAGGAAATGGCTGAAAATTACAGACAGTTTGTTTAATCTCAGATGTAAGTGTATACCCAATTTTAGTTAACTTTTGGGTATGTAGTGAGCCAAAACTACACCTCCATCCTTCCTCTTTGAGTTTTAAACTCTGATACAAAAACTATGTTCAGTTCTCCTCCTGGTCCTGCCAATAGCCAAGTCTACTGTACCAATATGGCCAGGGCCCCTGAGTAGCATTTAAGGTAATAAAAATCCAGTTATTGTGTCAGTAGCCATTGAAAGATGACCTGTATCAGTACAGATTCCAAGTTTTCTCTGGCATGAGCAAGCTAAAAATACAAACAGGACCTCATCGGAAGGTACTTTCAAGGTGCATAGACTTTGGGAATTTTCCTTTTATACCTATAAAAGATACTGCCCTTGTCAGTTGTCAGGCTGTGTATGATTATTTCAGAGACTCAAATAAGAAGCAGTGTTTATATGACTGTCAACCTCCTTGAAAGCAGTAGGTTGAAATCACTGCTGGTTTTTTTGACAGAAGATTGTGTCAACACACTTTGAAAGTGGGCTAAAGGTAATGCAGACTGTAATGGCCATAAAATTGTCCTGTCTGTGGGAAGAATGAAGTCCTGTGACCTTTTGCTGCTCTTCACTTTAGTTTTATCACCTTTCCCCCTCCCTTTCTTCTCCCCCACCCCCAAATCCCTACCTACCCAGTAAATGCCCTACTTCAAAGTTTCCGATTATGGGCTTGCATTCCATTCCTATAGGAAAAGCCTGCAATGCCCCAGCGTGGCCCAGGCACTCTCTTCACCAGAACATAAAGGATTGTCAGACGTCCTGGCACCATCCTACATAGCAATCCTCAAACACGGCTGCTCTTCCATCCTCAAACACATAGATCTGTGGCCCCTGACAGCTCTGAAAATGACACAAGAAGCAGAGGAGTTCAACTTCACTCTCTGTTATGCGAGTATTCGTGAAATATTAAAAACTTTACAGTTAGTCCCTGTTATATCGTATGACTAACATGGAGAGAAATGTTCTTGGAGATTAAACAAGGCTCTCTTGGGCTCCTTGCACAATTTGGGAAAGTAAGCCCCTGGTCAGAGGCTGCCTGGACAGCTCCTAGGTGTCAGCCTCCCTCTGTTCTATGATTCTCCCAGCCAGCCCCTCCCTGCCCTGCTCTGCAGCACTGTGCACACTTCCGTCCTTTTGCCTCCCAATCACAAGCAAAACTTGACCTTCCTGTGTCCCCACCCAAACTCAACAGTCCTGAATGCCTCTGCCCTGGCCTCAGAAGGATAGGTAATGATGCTGGTAAACCCATGTGTTGCTGGGTGCCAACGTCCAGGGAATTTCCCAGGGTAACATCTGACATTTTCAGAGGGTCTCCATGAGATGTCCACAGAGGACCCTACTGTGAGAATATCAGACTGGGTGGTAGTCTGGATATGACTGGGGTAACGGGATGCCACAAGGCAAGCAAGTTTTGGGTTTCTACTCGGCTCACTTCCAAAGGTTCAAACCCAAGGGTAGGGGAGGGGCAGAGGAGACAGAAGGAAGGAGAGAGTGAGCTCAGGACAAGTCCCAAGTTTGGAGAAACTGACAATGCAGACCCCCCGCTCCCTCTCTAACTCCACAGCGTGGTTCTTCAAGCCCTTCAGGGAGCTTACTTATTGAACACCTAGCAAGTGTCTCATGCTAATCCAGAAGCTTCTTTTAGACCAAATAATATGACAAAGCCCCTGCCTTTAAAGAAAGAAGGCTGGAAAACAGGAAAGGGCCAAGTGGCAATTGTCATGGCCAGAAAGAAGACAAGGAGTATTGCTATTGCCATTGGGCTTTGTGCTTATGCATAATTTACCACTGCACAGCCAAAGCTCCCAGAAAATCAGGAAGAGCTGTTCAGAATTGTGATGTGTCCCCACACTGCCTCTCAACTGCATTCCTCTGCCTCCGTCCCAGCCACATCTCTCAGCCTCAGGAATCCTCTTCCTCAGTGAGCTGGGAGGGGGTGGGTGGCCATAGCTCCAGAAGGAGGAGTGGGCCAAACCGCTGGTACCCCCCACTCATGGCAGGGTCTTTGGAGGCCCAGCAAAGATTGCTCTTACTAATCATGAGGTCACCTTTCTTTTCCTGGACTGTCTGGATTCATAGCTTATGTGGGTTCTCTGGCTGAGCTCTGTGAGCAGGCTCTGGGGCCCATCTGGGAGAGCCCCCTCCAGGGCTTAAGCCCCATCCTTGTGGCACGGGGCCTGGAGAAAGACCAGTCCTTGGGGGAAGGACAGGGAGCAGGTCATGAAGCCAGGGGGAGACAGAAATCAAGCCAGTTCCTAAGGTCACATCGATTGGTAGGAATGGGAGAGCCCGGGGGCTGAAAGAGTGGTTAAGAAATTAGGAATACCAGAAACCAGGAGCAGCAACATGACCAGTGAGAGGAGGCCAAGAAGAATTCTGGAGTCAGAGGCCCATTCAGGTACCAGAAGTGACTTTGCTGTCCTGACAAGGGTTTGCTCACCCAGGAGAGACCATTCACATGGACAGTGAAGGGACTAATGCCACTTGTGGTCCCTCCAAGTGGAGCTTTCTGCTGAGTCCACTTTTTTTTTGGTAGAGATGGGGTCTCACTCTGTCACCCAGTGGCACGATCACAGCTTACTGCAGCCTCGAACTCCTGGGCTGAAGTGTGAGTTCACATTTAATGAACAAGTAAAATTCATTGGTAATTAGCAATATTCTATATTTATAATTCAGGTGGTAAAATCCCCAGAGCTTTTCCATATTTTATACTTTGCCTCTTGCCAAAGGATTTAAGGTGCATATATTTTTTCTTCTTAAAGATTCCTGCTACAATCTCACTAAATATGAATCTAACAAACCATTTCTTCCCAGATCATGCAGAACATAATCACAGACATATAACAAGTGCCCACTGCGTTAGTGAGGTATTTCCTGCACTGTGGAAATGAGGCATTTTGGTACTGGGTCATGGGCTCATTTCAGATTCAACTCTACATGGTCTTATAATTAGGAAGAATATTGGGGCCCAGTGGAAACTGTTTTGAGGTTGGATAACTTAAATTAATGCTTTATACTCCTAAATGAATCCCAGATTTTGAGTTCTATAAATTTCCTGTCTCTTAAGATCACAAATATTGGCCATGATCGTTCATGGCTTTGACTACTGTCTTCCTTTGGCTTAAATTTGAGAGATACTCTGGCAGGATCATGGCGGTCTTTACCTGAAAAGCAGGCAAGTCCAGAAAACAGTCAAAATGTTCCTTGAAGCCAACTGGGCAGGGATTGCTTCTTTAAAGAATGGGCAGTCAACTGCATAGTCAAAATTAAGAGGCACCCAAAGCCCAGCCTGCTTCCAGAAGAACACTACAGGAGCCTGCCACAGCTCCCAGATTCCCAGAATTGGGCCACATTAGAACAGAACACTGTCTTCAGGAAGCTCCTTTCTTGAGTGACATATTATTTGGATTAGATACTCAGCTGATCTGGCAAAAGGCCAAAACATACAAGCCTAAACAAGATAGAACGTTTTTTGTTTCACATGTAACCCTCTGGGGATAAGCTGTCAGGGTTAGTACAGCAGCTCCATGCTGTCGGGGCCCAGGCTCCTTCTGTCTTGTTTCTTGACCACCCCTAGAGTATGATCCTCATCTACATAGTCCAAGAATGGAAAGGGGAGGGTATGCCTCTTCCTTTGAAGGGACAGCTTAGAATTTGTACACATCACTTCTGCTCACACCCAGCTGGCCAGAGGACAGGTTACATGGCCACATCCAATACATAAGAGGCCACAACCATCAGGTCAAGCCTTTCAGTGTCATTTACTGTCTTTTAAACAAATTCATGCAAGGAAGGCTGGGAAACATAGTCATTGCTAGGTAATCATATGCTCAGTGAAATTCAGGGATTCTACTACTGAAGGAAGAAAATGAATTGCATATGGGAGACAGTTATCCATCTCTATCACTGTTAGTTTGCATCTATGGAACAACAGAGCCTACTAAGAAATTAACCGCCCTAGTAGACCCAGCTCATGGGTCAGATTAGAGATTTGTCCCTTAGGAAGCATAGAGAAGGGTTGTAAGGGAGAAGCACAGGGGACAAGCAAGTTTTGATTAGAAGGAGGGATAGGGATACACAGGGCCCTTCTCCAGGAAGGGAACCAGAGGGCACTGAAATTCAGAGGAAGGAAGAAATAGAGATGTGGAAAGCTGGAAGGAAATGATCGTAGTGGGGAAGTGTTGGGACCAAGGCAGATTCTCAAATGGATAATATTACTGGTGGCCAACTCTGTTGATGGCTATGCCTCTTCTTCCATTCTGCCCTAGATTCATTCCAATGTAAAAGCACACGTTGCTCAAAAGGAAGAGCATAGAGTTTAAACAGACCTGGATTTAAGTCTCCACTTGGTCTCTCACAGAGGAACCCAGGCCAAATTACTGAGCCTTTCTGAGCCATATCTACATTTTTTAATCAGGATAAAAATATTAACCAGCAGTGCTGTTAGGAGGATGGAGTGAGATGCTATATAGACAGCAGCTGGCACCCAGCCTGGTACAGCATCAGTACTCAGTGGATGGTAGACATGATTCGTATGAAACTTTTCACCTCATAACAAGCAACTGGTCCCTCAAATGAACACATATGAGTAGGAAGCTCAGTCCAGTGTGACAAGGTCATAGTATAGGAAAGTGGTACACGTGTGAGGTGCTGAGAACTTAGCAGACACATACCCGTTTAGGGTGCCTCTCTTTGTCTGCTCAGGCTGCCATAACAAAATACTATGGATTGCATGACTTAAACAACAGAAATTTATTTTCTCACAGTTGTGGAGGCTAGAAGTCCAAGATCAGGGTGCCAGTGTGGCCAGGTTCTGGCAAGGCCCTCTTGCAAGCCATGTGCTCACACGTCTTTCCTCGGTGGTGCCTGCACATGGAGAAAGAGCAGGCTCTCTGGAGTCTCTTCTTATAAAGGCATAAATCCCATCATGGCGGCTCCACCTTCATGACCTCATCTCTCCATGCGTGCCTCCCAAAGGCCCCCATTTCCAAATACCATCCCATGGTGGGTTGGGGTTTCAACATACGAGTTTAGGGGGACACACACACATTCAGTCCCTAACAGTGCCACTCACGGGCAACAATTTAGAAATCACAAAAGCAAAATTGTTTGTTTACTTTTTAATTAAAATTCCCTGCACTTTGGGGAAGGCATCTTGACAGCTACAGGCATAGGAAAAGAACTCATCCTGAAGGTGGCATTCCTCACATTGTGCAGAAGAAGAAAACAAACCATCATCCCTGAGCTAGTGCGTGTGGAGCAGGATGAGGCTGGGGCTGTGCACCAGATGAATAAGTAATTTCACAATTTTACATTTTCATATCCAAGCTAAATAATACTCTTGGCCAAGCAATCTCAGTTTATCTTCTGGCACCAATTTTTAAAGCAAATACCTCAACATAAATAAAATAATAAACAGACTACACTAATGATGGTTCTAGGTTGTTAGAGTCATTTAATGGAGGACATGGATAAGGACAGGAAAAATATCCTCCAGACTGTTAATGGGGAGAGACAGAAAGGTAGAGAGGGAAGACTCTGAATAAAGTTAGTTCATCCTGGGTCAGACTTGCACTCACTCAGCATGACCATGCCACAGTGTTTTTTTTAAATCTTAGAAAAGTGCATTAAAACAACACTACTACTGAGACCCATCCAAAATGTTGATTAAAACCAGGCTCTTTGGAGAAGTAATTGCTACACTGCTGGCAGGACCCAGGAGCACACATTGGACTAGGTGCCACCAATGAAGAGAAGATGGTCAGGAGCAATGGCTGGTTTTTAGAAAAGCAAAGTTAAGAGATGATATTTAGGGTATGTCACACTGGGTCACCATTCAGCATGATTTGCTCCTTCTTGAACCAACAAATGTTATCAACCTATTCCACCTCTGAAGTGTACTACCTGTGGTATCTCTGCATGAGTCTTTGTCTTGCTACCTTGAAAGGTCGGAATTTTTAGAGCCAGTCCCTATTTAGTGACAACACTTTGGTCACCTAATCACTTTTCCTGGATCTCCTTTCTCCAATCCTATTTTGTCTTTTGTATTTTTTTTTTATTTTTTTTTTTTTTGAGATTTGTCAGAACTAAATAGGCACAAATATAAAAATATAACATGGAGTGATTTTGTATAATGATGAGATTTAAAAAGAGGATTTAAGGATCAGACAGGAAGGTTTTACCTATAAAACAATTCCTTAAGTCCCAGCTACTTGGGAGGCTGAGGCAGAAGGATTGCTTGAGCCCAGGAGTTTGAGGTTGCTGTGAGCTAGGCTGATGCCACGGCACTCTACAGCCTGGGCAACAGAGTGAGACTCTGTCTCAAAAAAAAAAAAAAAAAAGCAATATATATCCTTGAAAGACTTACTACAAGATGGAAAAACTGGTGCTGTGACCCAGCTCCAGGCTTATAAGAAAACTCAAGATATTTGAAACAAATATTCAGAGAGTCATTGAGGTAAAAAGCTGTGGACTCAGTCAGTAGTACTGTGGTATTTGCCCCTCCTAAGTCAAATGAGAAAGGAGCTTGAAGAAAATCTCTTGCACAGCATGGGAACTGTATTCCCATTCGGAAGGGACAAGTGACATGTTAGCCTCCAACTGAAATGTGAGCTGCAGAGACTCTCCAGTGCTCTAGGGTAAGAGCTGAGCCTGGAGCAATTCTTGGAAGATGCTGACACCACTCTCAGGGCTTTGGGGTTATGTGCAAAGACAAAAATCCTGTGTGGACCAAAGTGACAAGAGAAGAGAAGAAAAAAGCATGAGTGGCTTATCCTTCCAGAGTTTGGTGGTACAAGGACGTTGAGTTTTCTTCTGAACTAAGGGGTTCTCTCATGAGCTACTACCTTGAAAGGTCTCCAGCTGAGGAGGCTCCCTGCAAGAGTAAGACAACACCATCAGAAAAAGCCTGATGGTCTACCACCCCAGGCAGGAGCTAAGAAAAGAGTTGTATGCACTCCATGGTTAACTAGAAAAAAGAAAAAAAAGAGTTGTAAAAGCTCAGCTAGAGACTGGATCTCCAACACTGAAAACCAGTGTGGTGCCAAAGGTCCCCACAGGGATTTCCAGAGAACCCACAAAAGTTCCCAGAATAACAGAGGCAATATTTAGCTATCTGCCATACGGTAGGCATAGTAGCCTGATTTCATGCACACCTGTCAAGTATGGCATTGTCTCTTTATCTCTCATCTCATTCTTCTTACCCTAGCACAAGAGGAGCTAGGAGCATACAGAAAGGGACAAGAAGAGTAGAACAAGTCAGTGTAATAGAGAAAGAACAAAATACTGCACAGCTTTCCCCGCTGGTCTATAGATGTGGGGTCTAAGCTTGGTAGGAAGTAGAGAATGGGAGTGGTTTGGAACTGGATGAGAGAATGAAGTTGCGATTTGAACTGAACCAGGCATTTTAATTCCTACAAATTAGACAGCTCTAAAACCGACTATGACTGGAAAAGCTATGGGATATGTCCAAGATAGCCAAGGTGTGAGGGAGACCCAACAGTCCACATTCGAAGGCAGAGGAGAGACATATGGCATAGTAAAAATTCCCATTGAAAATCTCTCAGGAAGGGGTTGATCAGAGAATAACACCCCATCTTTCATTAATCCCAACAGAGCAAGTTTTTCTTCCAGCCCTGGAACAGATTGCAGCTATTTCAGTTGAGCACAGATGAAGTAGTTGGCTGAGTTTCACTGCCATGTTGTAGGAAAAATATGTACCTTTAAACACAAGAATCACACCCAGCACAGCAATATGCTCACACTGCAAGAGGCACGGTGAAAGTGGGTCCGTGCGAGAGAGTGGAAGATAGAGGCTGACAGCCTCCCAAATGCTGCCTATTCAGGGCCATAAGCTCATTAAATGCAACGGTGAGTAGCATCACATACTTGCCTTAGTCAAACCTTCCTCCCTCCCTTCTCTCTCTTTCCTCCCTCCCAACTCCACCCAACTATGTATACAGTTGGCCCTTGAACAACATGGAGGTTAGAGGCACCAACCCTCATGCAGTTGAAAATTCATGTATAATTTTTGGCTCCCCAGACTTAATTGCCAATAGCCTACTGTTGACCAGAAGCCTAACTGATAACATAAACAATCGATTTATATATTTTGCATGTTGTATGTATTATATACTGTATTCTTAAAATAAAATCAGCTAGAGAAAAGAAAATGTTATTAAGAAAACCGTAAGGAAGAGAAAATATATTTAGCATTCATTAAGTGTAAATGGACCATCATAAAGGTCTTCATTCTCATTGTCTTCATGTTGAGTAGGCTCAGGAGAAGGAGAAAGAAGAGGGGTTGGATTTGCTGTCTCAGGGGTGGCAGAGGCAGAAGAAAATCCACTCCTAAATGGACCTGTGCAGCTCAAACCCATGTTCCTCGAGGATCAACTGTAGTAAGATGCGTCTGGATAGGTAAGACTCACACATGACGCGATCCACTTTACCTCATTCTGGGAAGAACCAAAGATTAGTAAGACATACTTCTCCATGAGTTCCCAGATAAGTAAAAGAGAAAACAATGTAAACAAAAGAGCAAAGTCTCATGGAGATACAAAGAATGTAGTGGTTGTCACCCTGCAGAAGAGAGAAGAGACTTCCCAAGAAAAGTAAAATGGCCTCGCCAAGGCCCACCGTCCTAAACAGGCAGTGCCAATGTCCCAGGGCAGCAGTCTCTTCCTTCTTAGTTGAAGTTAGAAAACCCCTTCTTAAAATTGATAGCAACAAAAATAATACCTTTTATTTATCAAGCTTTGAAAGCAGTTTCTTAAGCCCTTTCAGGGGTTGAAGGAGAAAATTCCAAAAGAGGTTGAGTCTTACACAAACATATTAAACTTGGCCAGTTTTAGAATCCTGACTAGACCCAAGTTGTCAGACTCCTGATTCAGCACTCTCCAGCTCGCTGCCTCTGAAGGAAAGAGCCATTAATAAAACTTCTAAGACTTATTATGCCTAGAATAATATTGTGCTGACACTAACTATAAGCAGGTACTGACATAATCATAAAAGATTCTTAAAAGAAAGTTGCAAAATATCAAGAATTACAAGCTCATAAATGGATATTATTATAACAGAAGCATAAGGCTGAGGTCAAAGACAACCACGTCTAAAGGAATGTCAGCTTTTTACTTATAACTTGATTCTAAGCTCCATGAACCAAGGTGACATGTGCTGTGGCAATTCCTTTGCTCTCCTGGCGATGTTCTTCCAGCTTCTGCTCTCTGACTTTTTGCGTACACTTGAATGTGATCTTAGGTTAGGATTCTCTGCTTCCAAAGGCAGTATGCTATGATAGGGCTCTGTCTTAGAAGTCAGGAAACGTCTATCCCAGTGCAGACTCAGCCAGGAACTAGCCAAGTGATTCATACAACCTCTCTGGGCCTTAATTTCACCATCTTTAAAAACTGAATTAAAAAGCCCAGACTAAGCTTTATCACAAGGTACCCTGAAATCCAGCCACTGCCTCGTCAGGGCGTTTGCGTGCTGTTTTCAGGGACAGAATCAGGAGTCTGACTAGGACTGTGCCAGCCTGAGAACGGCATTTGGGTACAAACCCAATCAGTAGCCCCTTGGCTATGCTGCAGCAGACAATGGAGAAAGACACCGTTTTCCTCCCCAGCTGGTAATTGGCAAAAAGAGCACTAGAAGCCAGATCTTCTGGCTGCATCGATTTCTCTGCCCACTACTTCACAGTTCAGACCCCTCGGCATGGCATGGAAGGGTCCCCATCACTGACCTTGATTTTCTTGTCTTGCCACCAGACAAGCCACATAATTTTGTTATTCTTTTTGGCTTCCGTACCTTGCCTCATTTTCTTCTTACTACCTATATACCTTTTCCTCCTCATTGCATATAATTGCCTGATAAAACCCTAATTGTTCTTGTAGCTCACTTGACATGGCAGCTCCTTAATGAAACGTTCCTGACAGATCCTAGGCTAGGCCTTCTCTTTTCTGTGGTCCTCTACCCGTTTTTACGTGTCTCAAAGGGCCTACCATATCTTGCTTTGTATCATAACTGAGTAACAATAGACTGCAAACTTCTTGAAGTCCTTGTCTCTCCCCCAGTACCCAGGACAAAGCCTTCCAGAAACAGTTCAGTCTCGGGGACATACTGTTAACAGCCAAGACAGATTAGGCTACACTGGAATAAATACACAAACCCCCACATTTCAGTCATTTTACTCAACAAAGGTTTATCAGAATCTCACACTAAATATCCCGTGCAAGTTGTGAGGGGCAGAATGTCTGTCATCACAGTCTCCCAGGAACCAAGGTAGATGGAGGTTCTATATCAACAAGGGCTTCTACAATCCCTGCAGCAACAGACGTGAATGTGGAGAATCAAACACTGGCTCCTAAATCTTCCACCCAGAGGTAACCCATGTCATTTCTTCTCACATTTCATTGGCCAAAGCAAGTCATGTGGTCATGCTTACTTTTAGGGTGGGATGGAGAAGTGTGATCCTACATGTGATTGGAAGGAGGAAAATCAGAATATTGATGGACATCTTAATAACACCACCACACACACCAGGCTGTGTCTCACCCTGGACTTTGACCCATTTTGTCACCTCTACCTGAGACAGTCGGCCCTTCATCTGAATACCTTGTCATCCAGATGTTTTCACTTGGAGTTCCTCTGAAGACTTTGTTGACCCTAACCTGCAATCACCAGACCTGGATAAAATACCCTTCCAATATGCCCAACTAGCACCCTGTAACTGTAAGAGATCGTAGTATTTTGGCTTCCATTTGACTCTTTTTCACTAGAGTAGGAATTGGCAAACCGTAGCCCAAAAGCAAAATCCAGTCTGCCACTGGTTTTTATAAATAAAGTTTTGTTGGAACACAGTCATACCCATTCATTTACATATTCACTATGGCTGCTGTCACCCTACAGCAGAGTCAAGTCCTTGTAACAAAGACCACCTGGCCCCCAAAACTTAAAATATTTACCATCTGGCCTTTTAAGAAAAAGTTTATCAACCCCTGCTCTAGACCATAAACTCCTGGAGAGCAATAGTGATAGTCTCTGCATCCCTGCACCTATCAGAGTCCTTGGCTCATACAAGGCATTCTGTACAGGCTGTTGAATAAATGAAGAGAAGACACATGAGTGTTTACTGAAGTAAAATCATCTTCAAGTAAAAAGGACAGTGAAACAGAGAACGGGGAGCATCCGCACTTCAGATTTGGGCAAGACAAACTCCTTCAGATTCTCTGTTCCAGCTACACCTCCCATCACTTTTTTAAAAATCAGTAAACACTGGGAACCAACATTAATCTTCTAAGTGTCAAGGCAACTAGAATTTGCCACAGCCTAGTTAGAACAAATTAAGCAACCGTGACACTTACGAAATATTTTAAAATTACAAAATTACAAAACCCACATCCATTTGCTCTGTAGAATATTCCATTCTCTTTGATTAACAAATCTGACTTAAATGAGGTGCAGACCCTTTCACACAGTATTGTACAGCCTTCCCAAGTACCACAACTGGTAGGAATTGCCTTCAAGCGTGGTATCTATGAGGAAACATCAGTACATTGGCTCAGAGCTTCCAGAAGTAAATATGCAGTGCTGTATCTGGGCCCTGGTGATTTTACAGCACAGGAAAAAGAAAATCTTAAAATGCAGGCAAACCTGGAAAGTACAGCACCCCAGCTTGTTTATAACAGCAATTTCAGCTTGTACAGATCCACAATTTATTTGCAAACAGATTAATTAATGTTTCAGCAGCTGTTTGCAACCAGTCTGTGATCTCACTGAGCACAGATGACACTTTTTTCCTCTTCTATTCCGTAGGGGTAATCTCAGCAATGCTCAGATTAGGTTTTTACTGCATCAGCCCACATGATAAAATAAGTTGAGCCTTGAAGCAGCCGAAACGGCTTTACAAGATCCCCAGGTCACCGAGTCTCAAGTGATTCACCCAGTCCACCTTTTCTAGGCTTCCTTGTAATTATGGTCTCACAATGCCGGTTTGCAAACCAATCTGCAAGATGAAAACCTGGCGTTTTAAAAAATTGTTTTTTCCTTCTACTTTCAGGTCCCTCAGGGTGGGTATTCAGCAATGTGTACCACTGGGTGTAATAAAAGCAAATGCTTGAATATTTTTCAGTAACCTGCCAGAGAATAAACAAATGGAAGGACAAATGCTGAAGAGCCCGTGAGTAACACACTACATAAGCTGGGCAGATCGCTACTGACGAAGCAAGGCAGCTCTGCCGATTGTATTTTTCTTCTTGAAGAAAAAAGAAACAAGGAAGACAAGACAAAATCCCCAAAGCCTCACTAGGCTAAATTTCCTTACTCTCCTTTGAACAGACTACACAGATTTTGTTGACTAATTGAGATCAATCCCAGTTGTAAATCGCCTAGCTATCCTACAGCTTTAATTAAGCTACCGGAGGGAGCTGTTTATCAATTAACACTTGTTACAAATTATTAGTAATTATATGGACCTTGTGTATATACTGTAGGCTGCCAGACCAAAACTGGGCTTCCCAGTTGTCAGGGAAGCAAATTGAATAGCTAATGGGCCATTTGGATGGAGGCACCAGTCATCACCATAATTACAGCATTCTTTCTTTGGCAGAAAGATTTAAGGTGAGTTCCAGCCCCATCAGCAGTACTTAAATAAATATCACCTTAAGTGTTAAACTGGTGGGCTTTCTAATATAGACTTCAGGTCTGTATTTGCTTTTTGTGCAACAAACGTAATGAAGAAGGGGATATTAGGTAAAAGTTGATAATGTATTCAAGCATTAAAGCTACCTATTGCGGTATGCACTACGTTCTGTGATAATTTTAATTGGCTTAATTGAGATGCACAAGCCCGATTAATGTTTAATTCCTTTATATTAAAAAAAAGAGTCAAGTAGTTCGACATTTCTTCAATTATGTTAGATCTTTCCAGACTTCAAAGGAATGTTACATTAGACAGCTAGATACGGGGTGAACTGATTAAAGAATAAAGACTGCTCATTATAATCTAAGAGTACAAAATTGGTTTGTGTAGCCTTTGAAAGTCAAAATTATGAGCTAAAACTTGAGCTACAGTAATTAGCCCAATTTATAGTCATTCTTGCTTATCTATTTGCTTATGATTAGTAATTTTAAATGATCCATGAGATTGATTTACAGATATATAAAACCCAGTCAGGGATCCAAAATGTTTTTGTCCATGACTTTTAAAAACACTGGAGAAATAAATGTATTTAGTAACACTAGTAAACATCTATTAGTGAAAAACATCAGTGCAAAAAAGATTTGACAGTTAACTTCATTATTCTAGATGCATAAAATACTGAAATATTTTGTAATGTAATCTACTTGCAAAAAATTTTAAAGTTTAACTTGTATTTGCTGTGGCTCTCTGGGAAAAATGAGATCAACACAAAAGTATAGATTTCTTAAGGTTATCAACTCCTATTTACTCTTAATAATACGTTTTTTAGAAAGGAATATAGATAAAATATAATGTTCAGGGGCATTTAACTCTGTGTACCACGTTTACTTCTATGGGAGTCACCCCTCTCCCTCACACATGCATTTTCCAAAGTGTTCTAAATTCACTTCAGCGGGTGGAATGGTGACAGACTTTGGTAGAGGATTGGGCAGAAACCATTAGGTAATCAGGAGATATTAGAGAAGTATCTATCAGAAATATTAATAAATATTCCGAGTGACTAGCACACTTGCTACATTTTAAACATCTCCAGGACCTCACTAATATGGGAATAGGAAAACCCAAAGCTTTCCATTTGAAGACGGACACGCAACAAGCTGGGGCAGAGAGAAAACTTCATCAGGACTTCACTGAGGAGAGTCCAGTGGCTCAGAGCAAATCACGTTTTCTGGGACCTTTATAATGTTATGACTGTGTGTTATTGTATGGGTGAATGTGTGCGTAACAGTATTGCTCGGAGTTGGTTGCATGGAACACAAATTCATCCAGGTGCTTCATGAAAAGGGGATTCCACAGACAAGTATGTTTGGAAAACTTGGCACTATATCCCTCTCTTGAAGAGTCGTAATACCCATTAGCATATTAAATGTTCTACATATTTTACTACAGAACATTTTTCATTGAATACTAACTAATATTAGCAACATCCTCGGACCACAGTAGTATAACATTGTAATATGAATCTAAATGAAATACTGGCACTTGTTTTTCCCAGAGCAATGTTTAACACCTATGTCCAAATAAATGAATTTTCCCATCTCACCGGCTTTGTTGGTAGAACAAGTTCACGTGCCCCAGCACGGACATGGTCTTACCCTCATAACCTGCCACCTGTTGGAAGCAGTCATAGAAGAGCAGTGAGGCTTTCACACTCCTATTGTTTCTAGCTGCTTGCGTTGGTCTATACTTGGTACTCTGTGTAGCACGTGTGTTAGAATTTGCAACTTTAAAAAAGATGGGGGAAATGTGTCCTGGAATTGAGGAGGAAAAGATGAGCCATTGAAAACTTAATGGAAATATTATGAGTCCTAGAGAGAACATTTTAAGTACTAACCAAACACAAAATAATAATAATTCCTTTCTCATTGCTCTTTGAAATGAATAAACAAAAGCTAGGCCCACAGATAAATACAGATGTGTGAGTATGTTTCTACATGGGTGTTCTCTAGCTGTATCTGAGGAGAGAGACTAGAAGCAATGATACCTCAGTAATGGTGAACACACTGGCACCCAGATCTTGGATTCTAAATGCCATTCCTCACCTACATGAATTAGGGCTCTATGACAAAATGTCTGATTCCAGGGCTAAGGTAGGATATGTACAAGATGCACCTAGGATATCTTGCTATACCAGAGAGTAAGGAAACATTTGAAGGCTGATGGGGATGTGTCAGAAGGACACAGAATCTAACTTCAAAAGACTCCCAACTTCTTAAATCTTGGACAATTTGAGCACCAAACTAAATAATTTTAGTAATAAATTACAACCCATAGAATATAATAAGATTCTGTGAGGGAGGGAAGGAGGGAGGGAAGGAAGGAAGGAAAGAAGGAAGGAAGGAAAGAAGGAAGGAAGGAAGGAAGGAAGGAAGGAAGGAAGGAAGGAAGGAAGGAAAACTTTTCTGAAAGTAAAATGCCAACTAATAAATATAGAAGGAATGATGAAATTCAAAGTCACCATTTGACAGTCATCATATTAATAATTGTTTCAGACAAGAATCATTAATGAATGTTAAAATTAGTGGGTATAGCTTGATAAGAAACAAGATATTTGCATAATTTCAAAGTGTCTCTTCAAGAAATACTAATTACCAAAGGTAATTTTTAGTGGAGAAATCTGGCAGGTACCAAGTGGACTGAGTGATCAAAGTTACCATAACCACTAACAAGATGTCTGCTATCATGTACCTCCTGACGTGAGGTACTGAGAGGAACACAACCACAACATCACTTCTGTAGTTTCCCTGCAAAAGATGTAGTCTGAATCCAATCATGAGGAAATATTAAACAAGCTCACACTGAGGGACTTTCTAAAAAATGACTAGCCTGTGCTCTTCAAAAACATCAAGGTCATGACAGACAAAGAAAAACTAAAGAACTGTCCCAGATCTTAAAAGATTAAAAAGACACACCAACTAAATGCAAAGAGTAATCCTGGACTGGATCTGGGACCAGAATTTTTTTCCTTTTGCCATAAAGGACATTAATAAGGTAATTGGAAAAATTCAAGTCAGGTTGGTAGATTAGATATTAACGCTGTATCCATGTTAATCTCCTGATTTTGATAATCAATTATACTATGATTATGCAAGATTGTTGCATTATTTTTAGGGAATATACACTGAAATATTAATAGATATGAGTAAAGTTGCATATCTGAGACTTAGTCTCAAATGATTCAGACAATATCATTTTATATATTATACATATATATATCAGGAGAGAGACAATGATAGGGCATATAGTATATGGTAAAAAATGTTAACATTTGGGGAATCTAGATGAAGGATATGTAAGAATTCACTATGTTTTGTGATTTGTTTATAAATTTGACATTATTTTAAAAGTAAAAATAAAATGGAAAAGAAAAAGCTGTGGTCCCGGAGAGGAAGTACACTGGGGAAGAAGCCCTGAAATGTAGATACTTGGCTGGTTATATAGAAGCCTTTCCAGTTAGATTCTCCAGGGCTCTGTTGCCTCCTATTTACTGGAAGGTAGTTCTGGGTGCCTGGCCCCTAACGATACATTCCTCTCTGACCTCCCACCTACTCTCCTGCCAAAGCTCAGGACTGAGTGACTGCCCACAGGACCTGAATCCTAGAAATAACTGTGCACCTTCTTCAAAGAATACTCACTTATAGGTATGTACACCACATGATGCCAAGGTCACAAGGCAAACCCCAGTTACTACTTCTGGGAGAACATGAATGGGGGTGGTATAAAACTGCAAGCAATCATAGAGCAAAGGTCTTAGAGTCATGGCTAAAGGGAACAAGGGGGAAAGCTTTTGAATCTTCTGGTCTTCGAGACCAAAAATTACTATTTCCCTTTCAAAAACCCTTTGTGCTTTATAAAGTGCCACAGCTACAGCAGGTGGGGTGGGGGAGCTGCCACAAAGAAGACGAGATGGCAGCTGCATAGAGTAGCTAAAAAAATGTGCACACACACAAAAAAAAAGTGGAAATGTTTTGCCATTGGGATCCTGGAATGTTCAGTGAAACAAGCCAACAATATCAGGTAATTAATGATGAAGACATCTGCTAAGAACAAATTATGGCAGATAGCACAGACTTCTGGGATTGAACAATCTTCATCTCCTTCACCTTCCCACTTGTGCCTTCAGAGACTGAGCTCATTAAAAAAAACTCATTGACAATAAAGTATTTTGAGGCAGTAAGCCTTGATGTGTACTCTCCTTATTTAAGGTGTATTATATATTTCCCTGCCAATGAAATCTCTTTCTGTAACTGAGAATGGTTACCAGGTAAGAGGCAGGATGTTGCTTATTAAGAAAAGCAGATATCCCCAAGATTGTAAGGAGGTAGTAATGGTGTAATCTCTAGAATGTGTGCAACAACTTCAAGGAAAATGCTGCTGAAACTGGAATACTATTGCTATGGTAAGAGATTTAAGAGTGACTCAGAATCAAACTGGATTTAATCAGGGTAAATTTGGAGCAATAGTGCATTATTCTGGAAGAAGAAAGTAGTTCCTACAGCATGGTTTCTCATTCTGTTTTGCTACTAAGCCATTGTAAGGCCTTGAACAAGTCATTTTAACACTCTGGGCTTCAATTTCTCCAGTTGCTGAGTAGAGAACTGTATATAGAAGAGAGTAAGTTAGGAGTCTATTGCTGTAATCCAGGCCAGGACGAATAGTATCTTGGGTCAGGGTGGTGACCATGTAGGTGTCAAGTGAGAGAATTAAACAAAAGAGTCCACTCCCACTAAGAGCCTAGGAACTTATTTGTAGGACTTTCTTCCCAACTGAGGGGGAAAATCAAGGCTATGCCTTTGTCTCTCTAGGCTAACTATCAACCTGACTCATTCACCCAATATCCAGCAAAAATATTTATTGAATACATATTAGGTGCCAAGACCTGTGCTAGGTGCTAGGACCTGTACAATGGTGATAAAGATAGACACCATCTCTGCACCCAGGAGCTTACATCCCAGTTGAATACAGAGACGAGCAAGTCAGTACAGTGCAGTGGAAGAAGAGCTAGGTTGGGGGAGTTCAGGAGCTAAAGGATCACAAATGACATCCAAGGTACCCAATTATGGGAGAATCAGAGAAGACTTTTGGAAAAGATGACATCTAGGCTGAGATCTAGAGAATAAAAATGAATTACTCAGTTAAAGAAAAGTAGGCAGGGTGGGGATGGGATGATTTCCGGGCAGAGAGATCAGCAGGTATGAAGGCACAGCGATGACAGATGGTAAACTGGAGGAGCTGAAGGTACTCTAGTACGGAGCAGAGCAGGTAAGAGAGGGGCAAATAGGCAGGTGACTTAAAACCCATGTTCAAAAGTTTCTTCTGTATCCTGAAGGCAATGGAAAGCATTTGAGAAGTTTTAGCAGGAGAATAACAGTTATTCGTTCATTTAACAAATAATTACAGGGCATCTACTATGTGCCAAAGATGGTTCTAAATGCTTGGGAAATAGCAGCTAAACATCATCAGATGTATGTATGAGAACATTGAGTCTGACTACTTAGTGGAGAACTGTGTACAAAAGGGCAAGAAGAGACAGGAAGACCAGTTAGGAGTTCATTGCTGTAGTCGAGGCAGGGACTAATAATAGCTTGGTCCAGGGTAGAATCTGTATAGGTGGATTCCTATACTTAAAACTTCAAGAGGCATTGGCTTCCTTAGCCAAGAGTTTCACTGCCATGTCATGTCTAACAATAGGAAAAGAAAGTTTGGTGATGAATAGCATTTAGCATGCTACACAATTCATCTTTGAGAAGAGCAGGCTCTTGAAGCCTCCCTAGTGAAACATTAAATTATTGCTTTGACATCGAGCTTTTCATCAAGCACTTTACTACATCTGTCCATACTTACCCAGACAAACCATTATTAAAAGTACATGAACCAAAAACAAGTAGATCTAAGAAGTAGTTAAAAACCTTCCAACAAAAAAAAAACCCAGGACCAGATGGCTTCATGGCTCAAGTCTACCAAACATTCAAATAAGAATTATTACCAATATATCTTAAACTCTCCCAAAACACAGAGCTAAAGGGAACACTGTCAAAACACAAGGCCAGCATCACCTTGATACTTGAGCCAAAGACATCACAAGAAAAGAAAACTACAGGCCAATATCTCTGATAAACACTGATGCAAAAATCTGCAATACAATATTAGCAAACTGAATTCAACAGCACATCAAAAAGATTATACATCATGACCAAGTGGGATTTATCCCTGCTATGCAAGATTGGTTTAAAATACGTAAATCACTCAATGCGATACATCACATTAACAGAATGAAAGGCAAAAACCGCATGGTCGTTTGACAAAAATGCTTTGTCAAAAAGCATTTGACAAAGTTTAGCATCCTTTCTTAATAAAAACTCTTATGTCAGTTTAGGTATAGAGGCAAAGTTCCTCCACATAATAAAGGCCATTCATGAAAAGTCCATGGCTAAAATCATAATCAGTAAAGAACTGCTGAAAGCTTTTCCACTAAGATCCAGTTTAAAGTAGGGATTCCTACTCTCACCACTTATATTCAACATAGTACTGAAAGTACTAGCAAGAGTAATCAGATAAGAAAAAGAAATAAAGTCATCCAAATCAAAGAGGAAGAAGTAAAAATATCTCTATTGGTAGATGACATGATCCTGTACTTAAAAATCCCCAAAGATTCCACAAAAAATACATTTATAACTAATAAATTAATTTAGTAAAGTTGCAAAATGTAAAATCAACAAGAAAAATCAGTAGCATTTCTATACACACCTGTAAGGATGGCTGTCTCCAAAAAGATAAGAGATAACAAATATTGGCAAGGGTGTGGAGACAAGGGAATCATAGCACACTGTTGGTGGGAATGTAGATTGGAACAGCCATTATGGATTAAAAATAGAACTGCCATATGACCCAATAATCCCTCTTGTGAGCATATACCCAAAGGAGATGAAATCACCACTTTGTAAGGATATCTGCACTCCCATGTTCATTGCAGCATTATTTACAATAGCCAAGGTATGAAAACATCCTAAATGTCCATCAATGGACAAATGGACTTTTTAAGATGTGGTACAGAATGGAATACTATTCAGCCTTTAAAAAGAAAATCCTGTCATTTGCCACAACACGGATGGACCTGGAGGATTTTATGCTAAGTGAGATAAGCCAGACACAGAAACAAAAATATTGCATGATCTCACTTATATGTGGAATATTACATATAATATATATTTCATGGACTGGAGAGTGAGGAGGAAATGGGGAGATGTAGGTCAGAGGATACAAAATACCAGATATGTAGGATGAACAAGTTTACAGATCTAATGTACAACATGAGGACTAAAGTTAATAAAACTGCATTGTAGTAGGGATTTTTGTTAAATAAGTAGTTTTTAGCTGCTCTTGTCACTAAAATAAAGTAACTATGTGAGATGATAGATATGCTAACCTGCTTCACTACAGTAACTATTTTACTATCTATGTGTATCCCAAAACATCATGTTGTAAACCTCAAATGTACACAATGAAATTTGTTTTAAAAAAAAGTACACAAAATCAAAAAGAAAATCACTGTCCCAGAATACCTGGTCTCCATCCATGTACGAAACTAAATACAACTCAGAAAATTTGTCTGCCAAATATAACCTTTTTCTAAGTCACAGAAATATTGTTGGCAGCTGCTGCTGACAACTTATTTCATTATATTCTAATGTTGTAAACTGCTCCCTCAGGATGATTTAACTCACTGCAGACAAAATGCTTATTGCTTCTTTACTCATGTAGAACGCGAATGATTGCTGAGAAACTCAAACCCAATATTCAAGATTTTAAGCAAACCTAACAGACCAGCAGCATTCTATGGAGAATAAAGACAGTTTAACAGGAATTATGGGAATACATTTTACCGCCTGCATTACTGCCATTTGACATTCTATATGTGCAGTCTATTAATCCAGGGTTCATTTTGAAGCCTAGAATTTGGGAAGCCAAGGGAATTTCTTGACATGGTTCCAAATCTTCCCCAGCCAGAACTGGGTAATCAACAGATTCTTTAGCTAGAGTCCATGGGTAACTCATGGGAGTAAATGTTTGCATAAAGACCACATACTGCCTCCAGCTCATGGGTGGCTTTAAGGTAGTGGTTTCTAAATATCTGCCAGAACATCAGGTGTTTCAGAATTGTCTGGGGTGACGTTAGAAGCATGGATTTGGTGGACCAACCTGAGAACTACTGAATAAGCACCTCTGGGAGTATGGCCTGGGAATCTGTACATTGAACAAGCTCTTAGGGGAATGTGATATGCAGCCAGGTTTTTCAGCTTTTTTAAGGGACGACCTGAGTGGCATCCAACTCGTAATGCTGGTCAGTACAATCCACAGAAACAAAAGCATCTTGCTCATGAGCACCATGTTCAAACACTTGTTTTATCTCTGGTCCCAACTCTGACCCTGCACTCCTCATATGCTCTCCTTTTGGTTCTATCTATGAAACTCTGGGCAAGTCACTTAGCCTTTCTGAGTCTTAGTTTCCTCAACTACAAAATAGGATAATATCACAATTGAATATGTTGTTATACATAATTAAATAAGTTAATATACATAAGTACCTGACACATACTAAGCAATCAACAACTACTAAGCTATCTAAAATTTCTTCTGGCTTTATTCAGGTTTCACTGTCTCCCTTCTTACTAGACAACCCTACCTTTGTTTTCCCCTCTAATTAGGCACAACATAGCTTCCTCCCACCCTCCCCCAAATTTGCATCTCCAGATATTCTCAACTGGAACTTGCCCACAGGCTCCAATCCTACCCAGTCGGGCCTCCTTAGAGCCACACTGCACTATCTGATGCCTGCAAGGCTGGATTCTTCCCCTGGGTGTCATCGTGCATGAGAGACCCTGAGTGGTCTGGAACTCAAGACCAGTCTTCACAAGTTAACCAACAATTGGAACTGCCAAGGTGACGTTCTTTACTTGCCCAGGAAACAGGAACCCCTGAGTCTGTCATGTTGCCTACATAGCAGTGTATTGACTGACAACACAAGAGTGATGATGGTGATAATAACAATTACCACTGATTAATCACCAAACCTGTGTCAAGCCCTATGTTAGGGGCTTCATTCAAAAGCCCTATGAGATAGGTACTACTATTCCCATTTTCCTTTTGAGAAAAGTAAGACTTAAAGAAGTTATGAAACTTGCCCAAGCTCACAAGAGATAGCATCCTGGGTTCTAACATACACACACACACATACACACACACACACACACACACACACCCTGATCTCAGAATTCCTTGGTTTTTATCATTACACTAAGAATCTCCCAAAGAACTTGGAATCATGTAGAACCAATATAATTAAAATCAGAAAGTATATAACATTCCACATGGAGACCATGTATCCTCAAGCCAGAGTTAGCTCAAGTTAAATCTCCTTACCTTTGAAAGACAATGGGCTGTGAGATAAATATCAAAAAGTGAGAGTCCCACTCTTCCACTTATAAGTGGATGATTTTGAATAAAGTCACTTAAATTTTCTGAGCCCCATTTTTCTTCATCAATAAAATAGAAAAAATAATATCTACCTCTCATGGCTGTACATGAAGATTTAAATGAGATAATAAATGTATAAATGCCCTAAAGTGGTATATAAATAATATAAATTATAGTTATTCATTCATTCCACCAATATTTATTCAACATTCAGTATGTTCTAGGCACTGGAGATGTAACTGTGAAGTGGACACAGTCCCTGCCTATCAACATAGAGCTCAGAGTCTAGTAAAAAGGCAATTACAATATAAAATGATAAATGCCAAAATAGAGAACGTATGTAATACAATGAGGGCATATAGCAAAAATTAGCCCTGACTTGTAGGGGCTAAAAGCCTTCCTGGAGAAAAAGAAATTTAAGTCAAGGCCTGGAATTAACCAAAGAAAGAAAGTAGGAGGAGATGATTAAAGGTAAAGGAGAGTCAAAGATCTCTACCAAGATTTTGGTGGAATAACAGTACCTTTCCTGGTATAAAAAACACTGAAAACAAAGCATGTTTGGAAGAAACAATAATAAATTCTGTTTTGAATGTGGTGAGCTTAAGGTAGCTGTGGATAGCCAGGGAGAGCTGTCCAATAGGCAGTGGGATAAAAGGATCTGGAGCTCAAGAGATTGATTTTGCATGAAGCTATAGGTTTGGAAGTAATTATCATGTAAGATAATACTTGAAAGTGTGAACAAGTTAGAAAGAGTAAAAAGAAAAGAGTCTAGTACAGGTAGAAAAAGAGGAGACTACAAAAGACTGGATTCTATTCTTTCCTGCTTTCACATGGACCTTATTCCATCAAATATCCTACACTCTTTTATTTGTATTTTTTAACCTCTACCTTTCTATTTATTGGGCATTTAAATATGCTAAGTCACTATCATCAAAAAGATAAATGGCTTTTGTCTGCCCCATAACTCCCTCCAGTACAGTCCTATCCACCCCCTCTCCTTCAGAGCTGAACTTCTTAAAATAGAAGTCGGCAGGTGAAATCTCCATCTCCTCACTTGCCATTCACTTCTCAACCCACTCCGGTCTGGCTGCGGTCCCTGTCTCTCTACTGAAGTATTCTTATCAAGTGCTTATCAAGGTCCTCAATAGCCTATTTGTCACTTAATCTAAAACCTTGGCTTTTATCTTACCTGACTTCTCCAAGGTTCTGGAGATTGGAAATGACTATTCTCCCTCTCACCTGAAATGCACTCTTCCTTTGGCCCTCGTAACATCACACTTTCTAGCTTTACCTCCCCTGTCTCTGAAAGCTCGTCTTCAGTCCCTTTGGGGGTCTCTTCTTTCTCTGTCTCTCTCTCTCGCTTTAATATTGCTATTCTTTGGGATTCCTTCTTAGGCCCTTTTCTTATTGCACAGACATATTCTCTCTCCTTCCCTCAACCTGGTATTTAATCCATAACCAAGACAATAGCCTAGAATAGACAGAAGCCCAATTCTTTCATTTTAGCATTATAGAAGGAGAAAAGGATGGCTGTAGCCACCAGTAATTTTTTAGGTTTGATTATAGGAAGTTAAAGAACTACCAATCTGATGGTTTATATTTTCTATAAAAAGTAACAGGTAGGACCATCTGCTGAATATGTGGTAGAAGGTGGTAGGATCTGAGAATATTAGGAAAGAAGAGAATATTAAAATAGTCATCATGGAAGACTGCAAACAACATTAATCAGGGAAACATGAAAAGGTTACTGAGAAATATTGAGGTTCTAGTTCAAATTGTAAGTGATGGTTTTTAAAAATGTCCCCGATCTGCCTGTGATTTGCTCTAGCAGTCTAAATGTAAGCATGGAGAAGGCCACAAGTGGTTTGATCCAGGGGAGGGGTTTCAATGTGAATCCACAAAGGACAATAAAAGAGTAAAGGAATTCAGGATAACAGCAAGAGAACGGCCAAAGTGTTGATCCACGTACATCTATGCTTGGACAAGAGAAAAGTCTAAATAGGAGGAGTCTGAGAGTCTTAATAAGTATAAAGGAACAGCTGTAGCTGGCCATAACTGAACAAGTGACCTGGGAAGACAAGTAGGTTTGGATCATGGATTTTATTTCATCAGAGTTGGTACAGCCTAGATGATGACAAAGCCTAGAATACGGCCATGGTGGTGGCTGAAGATGAATACAGGTGATGGTCATGGAAATAAAAGGTGAGTTTATACCAGTGGAGAGGACCAGTAAAAAGTCATTCCTGTGAATCCCCCAACTCAGAAGTAATATAGTCTTTTTCAATGCTCTTTCTCAAAAGCACTTCTATTACTGCCTGTATGCCACTGTATTCTAATTAGCTTTGTCTCTGTTTAGCTCTACTTGACTATGAGCTCTTCAGGGACAGGTGTCAGATCTTATTCTTCCCAGCCAGCAAAGTACACACAAGATCAGTCAGCATGCAACATTGAATATATGAATTAATGCCTAGTAATAATTGTTTAATGTGACTTCATGTCACAGGCCTTTTTCTCCAGTTCCTGGAATATTTCACTGTTGCTATCTGCCCATAAATAGAAGTGTGCATTTTATTTCTTATCTATACATAATTCTCTTTCAACAACAATACATTTTCTTTTTCCTAAAGAAATTATTTTCTAAAGTTTAGGTATGGAACCATGATCATTATTTTTCCCCTCAAATAATATTTCTACATCACTTTACCTCACATCAGAACCATGCCAAGGGTTTTGCTACTGTGGAATTTAAATCTTCAGATAGATCCTTCCTTGATATAGAATCACTATTTCATGCGTGAATGATTTATTAGTTGCCTTCCATATGTCAGGCAGTCCTGTAACAAGGCTCTGGGGATAGAATGATGAACAAGACAATTGTTTTCTTCAGTTAGACCTGTAGACAGATAAGGAGGCAAGACAATGGCCCAGCAAAGACTGTATCAGTCAAGATATGTTGCAATAACCAACAACTCCTAAAATCTCAGTGGCTATAAGGCAATAGAGTTAGGTATCTCACACATGCAGAGTCTAGTGCATGTTTTGGTAACTCTCCATGGCAGCTGCCCTCCATACGATGATTCACCACTGCAACTCCCATCAACACATCATTTCAGAATTGCCAAGGCAGAGAAGGAGAGAGAGGGAATTGAGCACAGAATTAGCATACATCAATTCTGCTCACAACTCATCAGCCAAATCAAACCACATGGCCACACCTAAATTCAAGAAGGTAAGAAGATGCAATCCTCTCGTGAGCTCAGAAGAAACAGATACTAGTAAACAATGAAAATGCCTACAACAATGGCAAGGCAGAAGGATGGCTACTGTGGTAGAGTATTATAAGAGCACATCAAAGGAGCTTCTCAAGTCTTGAGGAGTCAAGTAAGGCTCGCTGGAGGATGTAATATTTAAACTGAGACCCAAAAGAGGAATAGACTTAATAAATTAAATAGATGGTTAAGGGTGAGAGTCCTAGTCAGAAGGAGCAGTTTGTATAAAGAAAGCCATGGAGTGTTTATGCCCTTGCCTAGTCCTGCTGGTGCTACAGAAGTTGCAGCCAACAACATGGATGTCAATCGTGGGGTAAACAATCAGGGCTGTGGGAATCAGTAATAAGCCTACACACACACACACACACACGTATGTGTATGTGTGCATGTACATACATACTATATAAATGTATATAATTATATATAAAAATGAAGGGGTGAAGGTGTGTGTCACTGGCGCTTTGATGGTAGTGCCTACCCCACGACCACCCTAAGGACACGAATCCCTGATGTGAGGAGGAATTCCAAGTTTCCAGGCCCAAGCACCTTGGAGTCCACTGATAGGGACAAAGTAATTTCCCAAGCAACGGGGTCCAAGACAGAGAAGTAACAAGTTAGTTATGTGTCCCAACCTATTTCTCCTAATATCTTCCACCTGCAGAGCTTCCTCTCTACTTGCACCTATGTTATGTAGTTACTGCGAGGATCAAGTAGCATGAAGCGCTTAGATAGTTGCTTAACACGTAGAAAGACTTCAATTGTCTTAGAAAGACTTTAATCTTTGGCCCACATTGAACTAACCACACTTCTTAATCTACATACTTTCAAACCTCCCCAATTAGTAAGAACTGTTTGACAGATGAGAAAACTGTGAATAATAGTATTAATATAATATCCCCAAGGATACACAGCTAGTAGTGGTGGGAGCAGAGATTTAAACATAGGACTATCTTAATTTAAACCTTGCTTAAACTGTGCTGAAATTACTACCAACAGAAGTAGAACTGCCAAGCTCATTTAGAATGAGGATGATACTATATTTGATTGAAACATTCTTCATACACATTAAGCAAGCACAAACCGTGAGCCAATGATAAAGCCTAATCAACACTGTCTGTAGTGATGGTAACCCACTGGCATAGCCCTCAAAGAAATATAAAGTCTTCCAATTTAATTTTAAAGTTTCTTTCTCATACTTTTATGGCCCCTCCAAATTTTTTAGTTGGCTGGAAGCAAATCAACTCTCAGAATCACATATCTCTTTCACTCATCTTGAACACACTTGTTAGTGCAGATTAGAACTTGTTAAAGATTAATTCTTAAAGCATCCTCAAGCTTTCTTTTCCAACAAAGGAAACATCAATTATAGGCTCACACATAAACTTTGCCCCTTTCTTGAATACTTGCTGCCCTTTATAAATCTTAGATTTCTTCCCCTTGAGTATTCGTTCAAAGGAGAGATTTTATTGCCTCCAGGGGTTGTTAAACTGATTGCAATACTGCCTATTTAGAGCAGTTCAGTGGGAATTAAGCTGGTTCAATGCTGTCAGACCTAGAATATAGCTGTCAAATAGCATTACAAGTAAAACACCCTTGATAAGAAATAATGACCAAATGTCAATCTGTTTTTCACTACCCTTACTACAGACTTCTCCTGTCACACAAAAAAAGCAATGTTTTATACTTTATAGTAATAAGACATTTCTGATATTTCTGTTAAAATTCTAGCAGTATTTTCAACGATAAAAATATAGTTCTAAATGCAATCTGGGCTCAAACATTGATGGAAGCTTTCTTTTTCTTTTTAATAAAGTATTTGGCAGTACTTTTAAATAAAGTATTTCTATTTAAAAATGAACACATTTTATTAATGCAAGTAATTGTGGGGTTATTTTAAAGCCATTTTTAAGTTTCATCATTCAACTAATATATGTTGAGTCTATTTGAGTGGTGGTATTGTGCTAGACATTAGGGTACAAACATATGGTTCCTTGCAAGCCATTTTAAAGAGGCTAGATTTAATTCTGCAGGTAATTGGGAATAAATGAAAGATTTTAAGCATAATCAGATTTGATCTTTAGAAAGATTAATATGGCTACAGTGCATTTCCCTCATCCATCATTCTTTCTCATAGTCTCTGTCTTTTCTTCCTAGCACTGATTACTATTCATATCGTATAGGTTTGTACCCATCTGCCCACTAAATTACAAATCCATGAAAGCAGGGTCTTATCTGCTTTGTTCAGTATTGTATACCCAGAACCCAATACAGTGCCTGGTATAGAAGCTATTTGGTAATTTCATACATGATTAAATGGATGAATTAATAAATATTGAAGGAATTTGAGGCTGGATTTTAAAAGATCAGTTAGAAGATTCTTGCAGTTTATAGGCAATTCATGGTAACCTAAAATAAGGCAGCAATGTGGCAAAATAGGACTTGATTATACATTTAATGTGGATGACATAGAAAAGTAAAGTTTTCAGAATAACTTAGAAGTTTTTAATTTGACTAAGTGAATGTTGATACCCTCAAAAAGAAAAAAATATTTGAGGGTAAAAGACCATTTAGCTACTTACTGACTAAATATTACTTCTAAATTTTAGGCATTATAGAAAATGTACCAAGATACAAATGAGGTATAATATGTAACCCCTTTAAAAGGTGATGTACATCATTTTTAAAGAATTGTTTTATTTTTCACAAAGAATTTTTAAAGTATATAAATTACTGAGTAATTTAATCAGTGGTTTATTCGATTCAATCAATTAATGATCTACATCACACTGATTAGCAACAATCAATCTTTCCCTTCTCCCACTTCCAACCTCTCCATCCAGGGAAATTATTTATAATTTTTTTTTTTTTTGAGACAGAGTCTCACTTTGTTGCCCTGGCTAGAGTGCCATGGCATCAGCCTAGCTCACAGCAACCTCAAATTCCTGGGCTCAAGCGATCCTCCTGCCTCAGCCTCCCGAGTACCTGGACTACAGGCATGCGCCACCATGCCCGGCTAATTTTTTCTATATATTTTTAGTTGACCAATTAATTTCTTTCTATTTTTTTTTAGTAGAGACGGGGTCTCACTCTTCCTCAGGCTGGTTTCGAACTCCTGACCTTGAGCGATCCTCCCGCCTCGGCCTCCCAGAGTGCTAGGATTACAGGTGTGAGCCACTGCGCCTGGCCACAAATTATTTATAATCTAATAGGGAAAAATATCAGTTTATTAGTAAGTCATATCAGATCATTTCCTTTTCATAAAAGATTATTATGTCAGTACAATAGAAGAAAATCATAATGTCCTAGATCTCAGAAAGACATTTGATTTGGTTTCCCAAACATCATTCACTTTCTCTACATTCATTTTTACTATACTTGTCATTCCACTGCCCTAAAACTATTAATTGCATTCAAAATTACCTTCAAAGTCATCAGCTTCACAATTCAAGCCCCTGTTATTTGAATTCTACCTGCCTTTCAAATATGCCTCACATACATAACCAACCTCACCCTCAGAGCCAGTTTTGTGTTTTTCCCAACATGAGAAAAGTAATCTCATTACACTGTAGCCATGCTTCCTGTCTTCGACCAAGAATAGCTTGGTTGCTGTTTCAACAGACTTGTTTCTGAAGGACTGTTGCTATTTTTAAAAACCAAACTCATTCCCACATAGAGGAGAATTTTCCATTATTAAAAACATTCCAACAACAACAAAAAGTAAGACAAGATCTGGAGGAAATTCTAAAAGAGATGCTCTATAAATAATGTAAGTTAAGATAACATCATTATAACAGGTGTCTACCTTTCCAAGGTGACCATTTTGATGGGACTCGCTCTCATCTGATGTGATGTTCTTTCTTACAGCTGCTAAAAAATTGGTTTCTCTCTTTAGTTTCCAGTTGGATTTTTAAAGTCTTCACTTTCCTTTGTACAAAAGCTTATGTCAAATACATGGTTGGCTCAAGTTTGATGCATTCTTTTTTCCATTTCGATTAATTTTTACATGATTTAGGATGCTTTTTAAATATAAAAACACAAATAATAAAATCAATATATTAAGCAAAAGATTTTAATGTGCTGTTTGTTATATGAGAAATAAATTAGCATGGAACAAAATTTTATTACAATACTTACAGAATTTTTTCATCAGTATATTAACAAGTAAATTGTTTTTAACTCACTGGTGTCATTGCTGAATTTATTCTCCAAAGTTAAAACTCTAAAATAATTAAGTATTCCTAAGATTTTTGTGTTTTACTACTTTTAACCCCAAGACAGATAAGTAAGAGCATTTCCAAATAAGAAAAAATATTTTTCGCTGCTAAATAAAGCATAAAGTTAGGATGTTTTGCTATATGTTAATGGTAATTTGAGTGGTGGTATTGTGTGTACAAATACATAAATAAATAAGGTATGCCAAGCTTCAGTCACCTTTCCTAGGCTATCTTGAACATCTATTATACATAGCTGAGAACTAAAAGAACAAATACAGAACTTAAACAAGAAGGGCATCAGGCATAAAAATTCTGAAGATTTCTTAAAAGCTTTTAAACATTATATAGGGAAAATGTTGCCATCGATTAAGCAAAACACTTTCATCTTCACAGAAAATGAAGTGCAGTGCTTTAAAAAAATATATTTTTTGGCCGGGCGCGGTGGCTCACGCCTGTAATCCTAGCACTCTGGAAGGCCGAGGCGGGTGGATAGCTCAAGGTCAGGAGTTCAAGACCAGCCTGAGTAAGAGCGAGACCCTGTCTCTTCTATAAAATAGAAAGAAATTAATTGGACAACTAAAAATATATGTAAAAAATTAGCCGGGCATAGTGGCGCATGCCTGTAGTCCCAGCTATTTGGGAGGCTGAGGCAGAAGGATCGCTTGAGCCCAGGAGTTTGAGGTTGCTGTGAGCTAGGCTGATGCCACGGCACTCTACAGCCCGGGCAACAGAGTGAGTGAGACTCTGTCTCAAAAAAATATATATATATGTATTTTTTACTGGGCGCGGTGGCTCACACCTGTAATCTTAGCACTCCAGGAGGCCGAGGTGGGTGGATCGCTCAAGGTCAGGAGTTCGAAACCAGCCTGAGCAAGAGCATGACCCCGTCTCTACTATAAATAGAAAGAAATTAATTGGCCAACTTAAGATATATATAGAAAAAACGAGCCAGGCATGGTGGTGCATGCCCGTAGTCCCAGCTACTCGGGAGGCTGAGGCAGAAGGATCACTTGAGCCCAGGAGTCTGAGGTTGCTGTGAGCTAGGCTGGCGCCATGGCACTCACTCTAGCCCAGGCAACAGAGTGAGACTCTGTCTCAAAAAATATATATATTCATTTATTTTATATATATATATTTTTTATATATATATATATATTTTTTTTTTTTACAGACTCCACTTCAGTCTCTTTTTATTTGCTTACCTGAGTTCAACTCAGAGTTGCTCTTAGCTGTTTATCTCTTTTCTCACTTGGGGTATGTTGGCTTCATAACAACTAAGTGGTTTCTGAACACTAGATCTGGGAGACCTGCTCTGCATTCCTTTCTTAATCTCTAATCAACAATCTTACCATCCTCTACACCAGCTCTTAAATACCTTTACACTCTTAAGCCTGTAAATGACCCCTGCTCCCAATATTCCTGGGAGATGGAGAGAAAAACCAGCAGGCATTGAAAGCCCTTGTTGTCCTTTTCCTTTCTCCCCTAATTCATCTAAAGTTGAATCTGTCCTCCCAATCAACCCATGTCTGAGACTGAACCCTCTGTGTTCTCCATTTCCTTCCATCCAATATTGTCTGAGACCTCAGAACCCCACTCATCCTCTCTCTCCTCTCCTCTCAGTCCTGCCCTTTCCACCAGATCCTTCACCTCAGCTTTAAAATAGACTCATCTTTTTTCTTAATTTTCTTCTTGATCCTGTTACCCCCTTTATCTAGTACTCCTTTCCTTTTATGTCAAAGAAATAGTCCACTTCTCTATTTTCATGCCCTCCATTGGATTTATTTTTCAGTTCACTATAATCCAGCTTCTGCCTCCACCTTCACCCCTAAATTAGGGACCCTCTGGAGATGACTACTGTAACGGCAGCCAAATCTGATGTCCCTTTGGCAGCCCTCACCTCGCTTGACCTTTCTTCAGCATCTGGCCCATAGGTGATTCCTTCTTTCTCAGAATTTATAAAACTTATTTTTGTGCCTTGGATTCCTTTGACAGTCTGACGAAGCCTATGGCCTACTTGAAGTATTGCCCTAAAATACGTAAAATAAAATACTTGCAACTACAAAGACAGCCAATTTATTAAAATACCATTATCAAAATATTTTTTATTTGTGATATAGTGATATATGTACTATTTCATTAAAGCATCAAATGAGTAGATAAGTCAGTAGGTCTAATAATTACTATACTCTCAAGTGGTGATATCTACAACTTGACATGAAAATATCTATAATTTCTATTAATAAAAATCACAGGTGCTATAAATGCTGCTATGGTTTATTACCAATAGTCATAATAAATTCTATTGGATTTATTGTTTCACATTTCACATTTAGGACTCTAATCCATCTTAGGTTCAATTTTGTACATGATGTGAATGAGAGATCCAACTATATTGGAGATACAGTTGGTGAAATAGTGAGCCAGTGTTACAATGTTCCAAACACACAGCAGTGAACAAGCTATCATTTTACATCCAATTTAAGATGCTACCATATATCCACGGATCTGCCTGCACCCTTAATTTTGTTTCTTTTTTTCCATTTGTTCTCATGTATATACCACATGGTTTATTATAAAATAGCTTTCCATATGTTTCTTCTCTTTGTTATTCTTTTTCAAGGAATGATAACTCTTCATGGATATTTGTCCCATGTAAGTTTTTTAAAAAGCTCATTGAGTTCTTGAAAAAAATCTTATTAGCACTTTTATTGGAATTGTGTAAAATATATAGGCAAATAGAGGAAGAATTGGTATTTTTATAATAAGGAATCTGATCCATGAACTCCATTTATTCTGATCCCATCGTCACCCCACTTATTCCAATTTTTTTGTGTCCCTTTAAAAAAACTTTTCTCTTTACAAGTCCTATGCTGGAGGAGGAGCCAAGATGGCCAACTAGAGATATCGCTTTTCAGATCATCTCAGCTAGAAAGGAGAATATTGACCTGAGGAAAGCAGAGAGCAGTTGCAGCTCAGGTGTGGATCACAAGGAGAGACAACAGTAACCTCTGGAGATCCAACTGAGAAAACCTGCAAAGCTGAGAAAGAAGATAGAGAAGAGAAGGCAGGCATGGTCCAAACCCAGAGAGGCTCAGAGCCCAGTGACAGGATAAGGGGGCTTCCCCTTCCCCACATAGGTACCGTCAGTGAGCATCCAGACTTTAAACATTTTGGAGGCCCTTCCACCCTCCATGAGCCCAGACATGGCAGCTAAATAGGAATAGCGAGGTGAACCAGTGATCCTCAGGAGTTCGGCTGTTCAAAAGGGACACTTCCTCCTCTGCACCTCTTCCAATCTTGGCATTAGAGAGAGTAATTTTATCTCTCTGGCAGGCTGGTAGCCATGGTCCCTCTCCCCCATTATGACCACAAGAATGCTCTGAATTGAGTAGCACACAATCAGCTGCGTCTCCATGGCGGGTGCGTGTTTCCAGCCATGCCCATCACTGAGAGCAGGACTGCCACGATTAGCAAGCTTCCTGCCTGCAGGGATTTTACGAGATCACGTGCTGGTGGCTTAGACAGGTGGACTGGAACCATTCCGCACCCCCCCCCAGCCCCCAGACAGGACAGCGGTGCAGGGAGACACGGGAGAGATCTCGGTCCTGGACATGGGTGGGGAGGAAGCCCTCGTGGACATATCTGACAGGAGAGTGTGGAAGGGCACTGAGGAAGGAGGATCTATGAGCATGCCCATCCACAATCCTGGCTAGAGAACCACCATATTGGATAGGGGTGTGGCACTCAAAGTAAATTAGCATAGCCTCTGGTTCTCATAACAACCAATGCCTCAGGCACGCCAGCAGAATGGGAGCAGCGGTCCCCTCCCCCACTCATTACAATAAGGAGTACGGCCTGAGCCAAGAAACTCATGAGCGGCTGCTTCTCCAAGGCAGGAGCGTGCCCCTGGCAGAGGCTCCTGCAGACAAACAGGCCTACCTCTCTCCCCTTGGGGTCTTGTGATAGAAAAGGCATGCACACTTGGGGATCCCCCCACCTGCCAGCATCCCGTGGAGATGCATGCTGGTGGGTCATACACACAGACTGAGGGGTAGTTTGAGAGCCAGTCTCAGGTGGTGACGGAACTCACATGAATTGATCTGATAGGAGAGTGCTGTGGAGTTACAGGGAGTGGATAGGGAGGATGCCTACTCCAACCTAAAGAGAAATTGCACTTGTGGACAAGAGTGTAAAGAGCCTGACCCAGAGCCTTAGCTTCAAGCAATTAGGCCCCTGTTTCAGGAACAGCATTCCTGGCTTGGAGAGATTCCTCTGAACTTCATACCAGTGACTCTCCCTACTGGCCAGATAAGCAATCTCTGAGACCCACCAGGGCCTTGCAAAGCCTCTCTGACTCTCGCAATCCAGCCACTATTTTTCTGGTTCCTCCCCCAAATTGGGGGAGTAGAGATCAAGCTAATCCCTGGGAGCTACAGGGTCCCTTCTAAAGCTTGGGGCATTTTTGTGCCCCAGCTCAGGGACCGGAGTTTACTACAGGCAAAAAAGACCATATCAGCAGCTGGATCTTCTACACGGTCAGTCAATTACAGGGAGAACAACCCTGTGGCTAAACATAGCGCCTTCCAGCTCAAGCAAACAGAGAGCAGGTGATTTGTACTCACAAGTGCAACAAACCATCACCGAGATTAAGCTGGGTAACATAACTCACCACACACTGTTGGGATGAGGTGAAGAGAGCAGGCCAGAGGTAACCTGAGCGGTACACCTAACCTGCTAGAACATCCCATAGGCAACTCAGGACCAGGACTCCTCTTCTTGGCACACTCAGGAATTAGTCTTCAGGGGCATGGAAACAGGCCCTTAAGCCAGGCCTACCACACCCAGATCTCAACCAAGAGGCCAGATGAGAAGGAATCAGTGAAAGAACTCTGGATACATGAAAAATAAGAGTGAAAGGACACCCCTAAAAGAAAACAATTACTCCTTATCAGTAGATACCAACCAAAACTAAAAGATTGAAATTACAGATAAAGCATTTCAAATATGGATTGTAAGGAAGTTCAATGAAACACAAGAGAAAACAGAAGCCAAACACAAAGAAACCACAAAAAAATGCAGGAAATGAATGAAAAATTTACTAAGGAAATCAAATTATTGAAAAAAATCAAACAGAACTTCTAGAAATGAAAAATTCATTCAAGGAAATACAAAACACAGTGGAAAGCCTTAAGAACAGGCTAGATCAGGCAGAATAAAGAATCTCAGAGTTTGAAGACAACATCTTTGAGTTAAATAAGTCAGTCAAAGAGAAAGAACTGAGAAATAAGAGGAATAAACAAAACCTACAAGAAATATGGGATTATGTAAAGAGGCCAAACATAAGAATCATAGACATCCCTGAGAGCAAAGAAGAAAATACACAAGGGTTGCAAAACCTATTTAAGGAAATAATTGAGAAAAATTTCCCTGGCCTAGAAAGTTAAATATCCAGGTACAAGAAGCTCAAAGTACCCCTGGGAAATTCATGGCAAAAAGGCATCGCCATGACACAAAGTCATCAGAATGGCCAAAGTAAACATGAAAGAGGCATTCCTATGAGCCATAAGATGAAAGCAGCTGGTAACTTACAAAGGAAAACACATCAGACTTCTCAACTGAGATCTTACAAGCCAGAAGGGATTGGAGCCCCATTCTCAGTCTTCTCAAACAGGATAATGCCCAGCCTAGAATTTTGTAACCTGCAAAGCTAAGTTTTCTATATGAGGGGGAAATTAAGGCTTTCTCAGAAAAGCAACACTGAGGGAATTTATCAAGACCAGACCTGCCCTGGAGGAAGTACTAAGAACTACATTATACATGGATCAGTATACTAGACACACACCAGCGTAAAATCATCCAAAAGTTAAAGGTCAGAGCCCAGAAACCACAATGGCTCAATAGGTAAAACAAAGTAATAAAATTCTATTCAACAGGATGATCATAAATCCACCCCATCTATCAATTCTTTCAATAAATGTGAATGGCTTGAACTGCTCACTCAAAAGGCATAAGCAGGCTGAATGGATAAAAAACATAAGGCAAGTATCTGCTGTCTCCAAGAAACACATCTAACCCACAAGGACTCACTGAGACTCAAGGTGAAGGAATGGAAAACAATATTCCATGCAGATGGAAACCAAAAGAAAGCTGGTGTAGCTGTTCTCATATCAGATAACATAGACTTCAAATCAGCAAAAATAAAGACAGACAAAGATAATCATTAGTAATGGTGAACGGAACAATTCAACAAGAAGCATAGCAATCCTAAATATCTATGCGCCTAACACAGGTGCACCCGGATTCATAAAGCAAATCCTACTTGATCTAAACAAAATGATAGACAGCAGTGTCATAATAGCCAGGAACATCAACATTCCACTGACAGAACAGAACAGATCCTACCAGAAGAAAATTAAAAAAGAAACAACAGACTTACACAAGACTCTAGAACAGGGCCTAACAGATATTTACAGAAGATTCTATCCCAAAACCACTAAGTATACATTCTTCTCATCAGCTCATGGAACATTCTCTAACATTGATCACATCCTAGGCCACAAAACATGTGTCGATAAATTTTAAAAAACAAAAATTATACCACGTATTTTCTCAGACCACAGTGCAATAAAATTAGAAATCAATTCCAACAGAAACACTCAACTCTACACAAAGTCATGGAAACTAAACAACCTACTGCTGAATAGTTACTGGTCAAGGAGGAAATTAAGATGGAAATCAAAAGATTCTTCAAACTAAATGACAAAGGGGAAAAAAGTTATCAAAATCTGTTGGATTCAGCAAAAGTAGTCATAAGAGAAAAATTTATAGCCTTATATGCCTATATCCAAAAGACAGAAAGATCACAAATCAACAATCTAATGAATTGTCTCAAGGAATTAGAAAAGCTAGAGCAAACCAATCCCAAACCCAGCAGAAGAAAAGAAATAACTAAGGTCAGAATAGAACTAAATTAAACTAATAACAAAAAATTTTACAGAAGATTAATGAAACAAAAAGTTGGTTCTTTGAAAATATAAAGGAAATCCATAGGCTTCTCACTAGATTAACTAGAAACATAAAAGAAAGGACCCTAGGCCAGGTGTGGTGGCTCATGCCTGTAATCCCAGCACTCTGGGAGGCTGAGGCGGTTGGATTGCTAGAGCTCAGGAGTTCAAGACCAGCCTGAGCAAGAGCGAAACCCTGTCTCTACTAAAAATAGAAAAAAATTAGCCAGGCAACTAAAAATAGAAAGAAAAAATTAGCCAGGTGTGGTGGCTTGTGCCTGTAGTCCCAGCTTCTTGGGAGGCTGAGGCAAGAGGATCACTTGAACTCAGGAGTTTGAGGTTGCTATGAGCTAGGCTGACACCATGGCACTCTAGCCTGAGTGACAGAGTGAGACTATGTCTCAAAGAAAAAAATAAATAAATAAAGGACCCTAATGAGTTTAATCGGAAATAAAAAATGAGATATTACAACTGATACCACAGAAATACAAAATATCATCTCTCAGTACTATAAAAATCTCCATGCACATAAACTTGAAAATGTTGAGAAAATGGACAAATTCATGGAAACACACAACCTCCCTAGACTCAATCAGGGAGAAATAGAACTCCTGAACAGGTGAATATCAAGTAACAAAATGGAAGGAGCAATAAAAAAATCTCCCAACAAAAAATAGTCCTGGACCAGAGGGTTTCACAGCCAAGTTTTTACAAGATCTACAAAGAACTAGTACCTACACTGAAGAAATTATTTCATAACATAGACACAGAAGGAATCCACCCCAACTCATTCTACAAAGCCAATATCACCTTGATACCAAAACCAGGAAAGGACACAACAAAAAAGAAAACTCCAAACCAATATCCCTTATAAATATAGATGCAAAAATTCTCAATGAAATCCTAGCAAACCAAATTCAACAGCACATTATAAAAATGGCCAAGTGGGCTTCATCCCAGGAATGCAATAATGGTTCAACATATGCAAATCTATAAATGTGATTCACCACATAAATAGAAGCAAAAACAAAGACCATATGATCCTCTCAATAGACACAGAAAAAGAATTTGACAAAATTCAGCACCCTTTTATGATAAGAACCCTTAGCAGAATAGGCGTAGATGGAACATACCTCAATATTATAAAAACCATATATGACAAACCTACAGTCAACATCATACTGAATAGGGAAAAATTGAGAGCATTCCCACTTAGTACTGGAACACACACTTCATTTAAATAATATTTAATTGAATTATATAATTATAATTACAAATAAGCAGATTTAGTAACAAGCACCCACTATAAACACACACTTTACAAGGGGAGCCAATGCCCATGGAACAATGGACAGCAGCCAACTTACAGGAGCATCCAGCCAATATGGGCACGGCTGGCCTGTGGATTGGTCGAGAGCTTCAAATCTACTTCACAATTTTACTTAGGGTTGGGTCTAAGTGTTACTATTACCAAACTCTACCTCTGCTAATTTAGAAATACAAATAACACAAAAACCAAATAAATAAATGTCATCACATTTTTGAGCCACATGCTATGGCAATTACCTTTACTGTGTGCTAAACGCTAGGCACTGTTGGGTGCTTCATGTTTATTACCTTATTTGGTCCTTACCATAACGCTATGGTGTCGATGTTATTTTTCCATTTTACAAATGATGGAACTGGGGCACAGACAGGTTAAGCAATTTTCCCAAAGACAGAACATCTATGAAGAAGTTGAACCAGGATTCAAACCCATGTCCACCAACTCCAAAGCCTAAGCTCTTTGTTACTGTATTTTGCTGAATGTGATATGTGTTACTGTGAAATGCTATCAACAACATACAGGTACCATTCATTAATTAAAACTTGCCAAGCACCAAATGCCAGGCCCTTTGCTGTACATGGGGAATATGAACATGAATAACGCTCTACTTCTGAGGAAATTGGAAATCTAGTAAAGAATAAGGCATAGTAAGATCCCCTGGGTTCAAATGTTAACTCTACTTCTAACTGGTGTGCAAACTTCAGGGAAGTTATTTAATATCTTTCAATTTCAGTTTTCCTATGTGCAAAAGGGGATAGTAAGAGTTTCTACCACATAGGGTTGTTGGATGGAATCATGAGGCAAATACATTAATATTTAGCAGAGTGCTTGAAAAACAGTAGATTCACAATAAACATTAGGTAACATGATTATTTATTGTCACTGAACCATGAGTACTCACAGAAGGTAGTCACAAAGCATGATTATCTTTGTTTTTTTTGTTGTTGTTGTTGTTGCTTTTTGCTTTTTTCTTGAGACAGAGTCTCACTCTGTTGCCCGGACTAGAGTGCCGTGGCATCAGCCTAGCTCACAGCAACCTCAAACTCCTAGGCTCTAGCAACCCTTCTACCTCAGCCTCCCCAGTAGCTGGGAGTACAGGCATGCGCCACCATGCCCGGCTAGTTTTTCTGTATATTTTTAGTTGTCCAATTAATTTCTTTCTATTTTTAGTAGAGATGGGGTCTCACTCTTGCTCAGGCTGGTTTCGAACTCCTGACCTTGAGTGATCTTCCCGCCTCGGCCTCCCAGAGTGCTAGGATTACAGGCATGAACCACCACGCCCAGCCAGCATGATTATCTTTGACTGCCACTGTCACTTTAAAATTTATGCAGTTGGGGAAGTACTTCCCCTCCCCTGGACAAAATCTCAGCATCATCACAACCTTTCTGATTACTCCTAGGTAATAAAAAAAAAAAAAAAAGTGTTCAGGTCACTTTAGGCCATAAAGCTGTCTTAATGCAGAAGTCAGGAAGTGCAGTCTCATGTAAGAAGTATATAACTTCTAACCTGATTTGATGCTAAATCGTCTCCTGGGAGGGTTTTGCTGAAGGCTGGCCTCATGCTTTCCCCATCCCCACACTGCCTCTCCAGCCCTCAGCAGCTCTTCTCTCCCCCAGCTTGTTGATCTGGTTTCTGACCCTGCCAGAGGCAAAGAAAGTGGGATGGAGGAGAGGTAAAGAGGAACAGAAAGTTCTTATTGTGACTGATCCTCTTTGGGGCCAGCTTCTTGCTTTGGGGGCCTGACAGGGTTTAAAGATGACTCTTTTCTAACAATTCCCTGGGTTCTTCAGAGCCCTCCCTTCCTCCAAAAGAATTAGGAATATTTGACTACCCCTCATCTGACAGAAGTAATGCATCTTACCCTGGCTGCCCACCTCTTTTCCCTGCATCCCCTGTGTGTCCTCTGTGCAGCAATCTTGAGAAGGATTTTAAGTGACCCCCAACTGGCTCAATGATTGAGCCAGTTGGGAGTCACTTAAAATCCTTCACATTTGCTCACATTTGCTCACATTTGCTCCAAGGGAACTCTCCCCCAGCTAACTCTGGGCGTGTCTCCTTGCTCCTGCGTGTAGAGCAGCTGCCAGCCCCTCTTTGCTTTTCAAAATTTCCAAGAAAGATTCAGAAAGCTGCTGTGTCTCCCTAACTGCAGAGACAAACACCTCTGCATGGTCGCTTTGGAACCCCTCTGGACTTGATTTGAAGGTAGAAGCACTCTCCATTCTCCTCCTGGGGGGTGGGGTGCTCAGCCCAGCATTCTCAAAAGAAATCTTCAAACGTAGTCATGCATATACTTCTAAAGCTTTTGATCCATTTCTTAATAGTCTGCTGGTGGTTATTTGTTGGGAGCTTCAAGGAGCTATTCCAGTGCCATGTGAGGGACAGCTCTGGGTGCTCTGAGTCACAGGATCGTGCCCCCGTATCAATAAACTCTCCTTTACCCACTAAAAAAAAAAAGAAAAAGAAAAAGAAATCCTCATCAAACTTCTCCTCCTCTCCACCCTCTTGATCCTTCAATATCTGCAATGTGGGTAAGTATTTTTAAGAGTCAAGAAACTCATGAAAATTTGCATCTTTTGATGGCACCTCACTTTGGAATTTCGTACTCACTGCAACTTGGTGCCTTAGTCAAAACTTCCAAGTTAATATTTGGTTATATTATTTTTATTATCATTTTTATTGAAATATGAAGCAACTTTCATACAATGGACTAAGTACTATAATGCAAATATAAACAAAGTGCTATGGTAACACAGAAGAAGAATCAACACATTTATCCAGGATTGAGAATACAAGTTGGACATGGAAGGCTTCACTGAGGCAATGACATTTGAGTTGAGCGTTCAAGGATCCACTTGTTCATTTGACAAATATTTATTGCCTGTTCTAAGCAATATTCTAGGTGCTCAAGATAGGTCACCGAACAAAGATCCCTGCTCTCGTAGAGTTTACATTCTAGTAAGAGGATGGGAGAACATACAATAAACATAACAGATTATATAACTTGTTAGAAAGTGATAAACGCTATTGGGGAAAAGAAAAGCAGGGCAGGAAAGAAAAGCTCATGAAACGGAAAAGAAGAAGGAGATTACCAGGGGAAAAGCAGTATGAACAGCAGCCTGAAAGTTTAAGGGGAGTGGCACAAAGAACTGAAGATAACGCGGTGTGACCGAGTATAGAGCAATATTAAAGCTGGGTACACAGCCCCTGCCTCAGGCCTCATCCCAGCTCAATAATTTGCACTGAGCACCCCAGTTATCTGCACATTGCCCCCACCATTTTCCTAAAACCCATGAGGGTTTGCTTCTGTTTTTATCCCTGTGGACATATGTCTGACGGCACCTCGTAAGAAAAACTACAAGAACTGAAAAAAGCTTTGTTTAAATTTTTACTTGAAATTCCGTAAGACATTGAGCGGAAAGCCTTTGCCTATTAAACAACAGTCAAAAAACAATTATTAAACACCTATCTCATAGGAGGCAATCAGATATAAAAATGTACCGGAGGTAGATGTGTCCATCTGAAATAGTATAACGGAAAAGGGGGAAGCAAGCCCCTCACCTCTGCGTGGGCCAGCACGACTTTGGCATACTGAAAGGCAGCAGTGGGACCGACTGCTCAGGGCCCAGCGGTGACATCACCTGGTGGAAGACATCACAGCCCAGCACTAGAAACAGAAACAAGAAGCCTCGTGCCCCTTGCTTCATAGGCAAAGACAGCAGATGAAGACTGAGAAGTAAAATGACAGAGGTTGGAATAAACTAGAGGTCGTACAATGGTGAATGAGGTCAAAAACTAAAGAAATATAAGCTATTGCGAATACGGCTTCATTTCCCACCCTCATCCCAGGCCAACAGGACTTGAGGAAACCCAGCCAACAGCAGCAACAAGAACCGTGGACTGTATTCACCACGACTGTAACTATAATAGCAAATGTATCTTAAAAGTGCTCACGAGATGGATCTAATCTTTTTGCTCTTTAAATACAAATCAGAGTCATCGGGATGGAGTTAGCTCCAGCATAAAAATTTTCCATTGAAGTTCTGAGCCCAGCCCTTTCGTTGAAATAGCATCAGACTCTCACCAATAAATAAGTTCTCAACTCCTTTCTTTAAAAGAGGTGGCAGAATCAGCTTGAAGACATGTCCCCCCAAAGTTAAGCTTCAGATCCATAGGCTGTGCCCAAAGACAGCAACTTAGGAAAGAAATTATTTTCTCCAACTTTAAAAAGGGGATTTTTCTCTTTTTTAATTAACAAAAATATACAACAGGGGGGAAAAAATCTTCTGAGTTTATAGCCTGAATTCCCTTTGAAAAGTGGGACTCTGCTGTCCCCTGCTGTCCACTATAAAAACTGCTTCGGGCAGAACTAATCGCTAAATTATCGAAGAACAAACTTACCTTTTTCTCTCTCTCTCTCCCTCGCTCTCTCATGTCTCTCCCCCTTCCCACACACGTGCACACACCCAAAAACAAAAATCACTGACATTACTCTAAGTTAGGGGCTCCAAAAACCCTCTGTTTCCAAAGCCCATGATTACCGAAACACCGGTTACCTGGACGCAGCGGCGAGCATCGTGGGGCCAGCACGGCCCCAGCACTCTGACGGCGCCACGGATCCGACTCCAGAATCCGCCCGTCTGTGCGCCTCCTGGAATACTCCTCCGACCGCAGCCTCCTCTTCCATGCTGGCAGAGTCTCCAACCCTCAGCGCCCACGCTTTACTCAGAGCCTGATACCCAACAAGGCCTTCACACTCAAAACACCCCAAACCAAGCTCAGCGTTTTCCCTCGCAAACCAGCCCATACACAGATTTCCTTCAGTGAGCTTGATTTCCTTTAATTGGTATTACTATTCTCCATTCCCTGAAGTTAAATAACCTTACACCATCTTTGGTGGTTTTTTCTCCTCTCTCTCTCTTTCTCTCTCTCACTGGCCTCCTGCATCAAATGAATTGTGGGTACTGCCTTCTTCTATTAACATTTTTTTAAAAATTTTTTATGAGACAGTAGTGTCTCACTATTTTGCCCAGGCTGGGCCGGAACTCCTGGGCTCAAGCGATCCTCCCGACTCAGCCTCAACATCTTTCAAGCCTGTTACCTCCTCTCCACTGTTACCCAGGTTTAGGCCTTCAGTGGGCTTTCGTCATTTCTGTCTGGAATGTTACACCAGCCTTCTAACTCCAATCTCCACCTCACACCAGCCTGTCTTCACCCCAGTACATCTAGCACTGCTGGTTGATTTATCTTCCCGAAGCGAAGTCCTGCTCATGTCACTCCACTGTCTCCCTCTTGCCACAGTATGTAATCCAAATCCTTTAGTCTGGCATGCAGAGCCCTCCGTGATCTCCCACCAGCTGATGCTACTACTGTACTCAAGCGACCTACACTCTCATAGCCACGTAAAGCACATGCTGTTCCCTAGAGACAATGCGTGATTTTCTCCTGTGCCTTGGTCCTGCTGACACTTCTTCCTTGAGCATTTTTCCTCTAGCACCCCTATTGCCCCAGATCTTTATGTTCAAATCATAAGTATCTTTCAAATCCTTGGCCAAATACCACTTCTTTCACAAAGACTTCCCCAATTTCTTCAACTGGAATAAATTGTTCTTCCTCTGAAATCTAATTAATCTATCTGTTCCTTTCTTTAGTTCAAATGAGCAAATGCATACTGAGTTTCTATGGTGTACAGGAATGTGCTCTGTCTGGGCACATTGGGGCAAACAAAAACGGACAGGATCCCTATAGCTGGGACTATAGGTGCATGATAGTGTGCCCAGCTAATTTCTGTATTTTTTGTAGAGATGGGGTCTTGCTCTTTCTTGGCCTGGTCTTGAACTCCTGATCACAGTGATCCTCCCGCCCCGGCCTCCCAAAGTGCTGGGATTACAGGAATGAGCCACTACACCCAACCCCTACCCTTGTGTATCTAACAGTGTAATATTTTTCACTTTCCAATTTGTATTCTTTTTCTGTTCAAGTCTTACTTTTCCTTCCAGACTGAAAATTTCATAAAGGCAGCACGAAATTTTACATTTATGTATATTTCATTCATTTTTTATGTCCCCTCATACATAATTATCTAGCAGAGTGCATTGCATGTGCTTGTTAATAAATATTTGAATACATTAATGTAAGTATTAAATGTTACTAGATAACGTGAATTTCAGGGTCATTACTTTCCAAGCTCAAGTAACTGATTAATTGAGAGCCTAACAAATTCTATGGATTTGCTGATTGAAAAAATTCTTTATCATTTAAACTGTGCTAATAACAAAGTTATGGGCACAAGCTTTGGAATTAGACAGAACCAGGCATGATTTCCAGTGCTACTACTTCCCAACTGTGTGAACTGGAGTATGAGAGGTCTGGGAAAATTACTCAACCACTCTGAGCTTCAGTTTCTTTGAGTTTGGGTGAGCATTAAATAACATAATAAATGCAAGGCAGCTAATGCAATTGCGGTACATCAAGGTTCAACAAATTGAGGCTATTACTATTGTTATTTATTTTTATTGCTTTTCTTTGAATCGTAGAATATCAATACTATTATTTCCCGTAGCTTGTCGCTATTTCAGTGGTATGGTTGTTTCCTTAGCTTCTGTGACAGATTCTATTGGAAAACTGACTCAACAGTCATTCCAAACCCTCTTCTTCCCTCCCATCTTCTACAATAGGCAGCTAGGGAGAGTTAGGGATGGCCATGTGACCCACTTCTGACTAAAGAGACATAAGCAGATGTCTGCTAGAGAATGGGACCAGAAATATGCTGTGGGAACTTAACTCTTGTTTATATCAATTAGTATATGATCAAATTGGTTTTGTTATACACCTCTTTGCTTAAAGTCAAAGTTTCCAAGAACCTATTGATGACGTTAAGGTAGGACTTACATAGAACGGAGGCAGTGCTCTGTTCTTCCATTGGTCTCCTCCCAACAAGGAGCCAAAAAAGGCAACATTCCAAGAAAGCAGAAGATTTTTTTTTTAATTCCAAAATATTACAAGGGTACAAATGTTTTTGATTACACGGATCACTTTTGTGATGCTTTAGGATTTTTGTGCAGTCTCTGATAAAGTAAGCGGAGGTAGGGAGTGGAGGAGTCAGGGAGTTACTGGAGAACAGAGAGTGGGGAGGTCAAGAAAACCCAGGAATCCTTCCTAGAACAGCTGAATCCAAGCTGCTTTTTTGGTTTTTTTTTTTATTTTGCTTTAGGCAAATACTAATACTTTTAGGCACAATATTAGAGTTCAAATTCCATACCTAAGTTCTTTTAACACATCTAGACCAGTAGTCCTCAACTAGGAGTGATTTTGCCTCTCAGGAAACATTTGACAATGTCTAGAAACATTTCTGATTGTCAAGACTGGCTGTATGCTACTGGAATCTAGTAAGTAGAGGCCAGGGATGTTGCTAAACATCCTACAAGGCACAAAACAACCTCCCACAACAAAGAATTATCCAGTGTAAAACGTCAATAATGTCAAGGCTGAGAGCCCCTGATCTAAAATGAGAAGAGAATTGGGAAGTACCATGCAAATAAAAACACAAATGCATCATTTAGTCAAGGTTTCTCACATGCAAATAACATGATCACAGAAATCATTTAACACATTAGCTGCCATGTGAGTTGTATTTAACTCTTGTTAGTTTTGAGCCTGGGCCTTGTGAAGCATATGTAACTCACATGTCTCTACCTTGGGAGCCCTGTAAACTATTTTTCCGGTTGCATGTAACTCACACAGAGAAAACAATAAAAATAACAAACTTTTCATTAAATTAGAAAGGATCGTTTTGTTTTTGAAGTTTTTATTCTATTTTCATAATAAAACACTGTGACCCCAAGGAAAATTTTTTTTCTAATGTGGCAGTCAATGTGTTAATTAGCTGCCTTGACTGTAAATCAATAAAGTGCAAATAATAATTCAATCAATTAAAGTTTTCTGATGACTGAATAAAGTAGTGAAGTCTTGTGATGTGTACAACTTAAATATTTATATTAACCAGTCATATTTATAACATTGTATATCAAACCCAGGGTCTCAGGAAAACATTGCTTGATTAGAATTCCAAACTGAAGAATGTCATAATTAAATAGAAATCGTGAGGGTTATTTTTATAGCTTTCAGCTTCTAGGATGGAAAAGACTTAGCCCATTCATTCTGAGTTTAAAATTATATTACACAGTCATATGTTCAGCATCCTTTAGCCGGATACATTTGTTCCCTGTAGGAAGTTTATAACTTGTAAAAGGAGTTTTATGCAGAATACAAATTGGGAGTATTACATGACTACCTCTTGAGGACACTAAGCTGTGCAAACAACATCACTTTATCTGACGCAGTGGCTTTGGATTGGTCTGTCTGTTCACCCTAGGGCTGTCTAGAATTATACATCAGGGCCATCACTGTCATACCCCAGCTGCTGCAGATAGCTAGTAGAAGAAAAGGAGATTTATGAGTATTTTGGTTATACTGAACCAAGGAAACAGAAGCTATACAACGAGGAGCCTGGCGGCTCTAAATTGTAGGCATTATGCAAAAATAAAATGCAGAGTTGGGTGTCAAGGGAGTCCTCCAGGAGCAATAGGACAGCTTTGTAAAATCTCTAAAGAATAAATTTAACAGTTATTAAAGAACACCACCCTGTTGTTGCAGGTACTGAACTTTATATCACCAGAAAGGATACAAGGGATTTGCAGGAAAACATCTGTTATTTAACAGTGATAGTGACCTCAGCACTGACAAGCAATTCAAGTCCTACTTGCATAGAGTGCTTTAACCCCCTCGGAGCTCTGACATTAGCAGATTATTAATAAACCTGTTAGTTGAGGACTTTTGATGCCAAAGGAAATTGAGAATAACTATTACTGTTCTATGAGAAATTCATAAATTATTTCCCTTCATTTATATCAAATTATTAGGTCATGGTTTTGTTAATTTTGACCAAAGTTCCGTGCAAACCTTAAAGAGAAATGAGTAGATGTAATATAATCTTCAAAACATGTTATGAAAGGTTAAAACTTTCAAAGGTCAAAATGAATTTGAAAAAAAAAAAACCTTACATTTCTGTATTAACTTTATATAAGAATATATCAAGCCAATACTTCTTTTTCTCTTTTATCTCTAATTAAAAATAAAGAAATAAGAAATAAGCTCTGATTTTTTAACAGCAGGAAAACTAAAATGTTGAGAGTACAACTAAGCACCCCAGACAGAGCTGGGTGCATTCATTTAATCTATGTATCAACCTTGCAAGTAAGGTACCATTATCTTCCTTTTTTTTATGAGACAGAGTTTCAGTCTGTCACCCCAGCTAGAGTGCAGCAGCATCATCGTGGCTCACTTCAACCTCAAACTCCTGGGCTCAAGCGATCCTCCTGCTTCAGCCTCCCAAGCAGCTGGGACTACAGGCCTGCGCCATCACGCCTGGCTAATTTTTTTTTTTTTTTTTTCTATTTTTAGTAGAGATGGGGTCTCACTCTTGCTCAGGCTGATCTCAAACTCTGGGCCTCAAGCAATCCTCCCACTTCAGCTTCCCAGAGTGCTAGGATTACAGGTGTGCACTACTGCGCCCAGCCCATTATCTTCATTTTATAGATGAGAAAACTGAGGTTTTGTTTTCAATTTAAATGTTTTTCCCAATACAGACAGAACTAGAAAATGCTATGGCTGAGGTAGGCCATGGGGGACAGCAGATAAGGAAGATCTGTTGAATCCCAAGGCTAATAAGCTGTGTTACAATATGTTGTCACAAGAATTACATTTTATTTGCATCAGTCATATGAATATTAAAATTCATTACTTGAAAGAGAAAGCATTAGTACTATGACTTGATAGTGAGCTCCCATAAGCACCATACCCATGTATCCAATGGCTTACTTGATAACACGTCTTCAGTATTCCACAGGCAATGCTAATTTAACATTCACCAAAATTGATTTATCATCTTCCTCACCTAAACTGTTCTTCCTGTTTCTCTTACCTCAAGGAATAGTATCAACATTTACCTTGCTGCAAAAAAAAATCATAAGGAAGTATAAAAAACTATTAATGCTATTATCTGGATGATTGGATTTGAGGTATTTTTTATTCTCTATACTTCTCTGTATTTTCCAGATTTAACATTTACATCATAACACATCATTATACCCTTATTGTTTTAAAAATAAAAAACAGAAATCGATAAAGTAAAAAACAAGTGCCCATTTTCTCAACACAACTTCCCTCCTCGCATGTAAACATTATTTGTATATCCTTTCAGACATTTTTTCTGTGTAAATACATTTTTATTTTTAGGCATTTTTGTACAAATGTATAGTTTGGAATTTGTATATTTACACATGTAGGTATATAGTTTTTTCTAAGTGAAACTCTTATATACTATTAATATGTTGTAACTTGCTTTTTTCCCTCTTAATATATCTTAGAGATTTTTCTAAGTCAAAACATATAAATCTCCCTCATTCCTTCTAATGGGTTAGAATAGTCAATTGTGATGCCTGTACCGTCATTTAATTGTTCCCTTTATTGGGGAATATGTAGATTGTTTCCAATATCTCATTACAAATAATGCTGCAAAGACCATTCTTACAGATATACCCTGTTTCAGCAATTCTTAAGACAAAATTTTGCCTCCCACATTTTACCATTTCTGGTGCTTGGATGCATTTTATAACTGATGGCATGTTACCACCACTGTCAGCCAGGTGGTATTTGTTGTGTAAAAATCTTTTTTTTTACTTTGACATTTTCCTGTAAGAGTAAAAAAAGCATTAGCCTCAATACATTTTAGATTAGATGAAATAGGTATCTTTTCATTTATGTGCATTTCAGGCATTTGCAAATACATAGCTATTTATAGGTGAGACTGCTGGGTTAAAAGGGTGTGTGCATTTTAAATTTTGCTGGATGCTTCCAAATTGCTCTCTAAAGGTGAAGCAATTTATGCAGTCATTGACCATCTTGGAAAGGGCTTGTTTTCCTCACCAACAGTAACTATTACAAATCTTTGAATATTTAGCCATAGTCAATAAATTGGAGCTCTCTTGACTTACTCTTCTGTCTCTTATACATATCACAAAGACTCTCCCCTTCTGTTACTCTTCTTTCAATTTTATGATGCCTTTCACCCATAGCTTTTTTTCATGTACCAAATTTGTCAAACTTTTTTCTTCATGGTTTCAGAGATTTACATCTTGCTCAGAAAGACCTCAAAATTCTAAATCATTTTCTTACATTCTGTTTTAGCACTTGCGTAGTTTTTTAACCTTTATCTCTTTAACCCACTTGAAATTTGTTTGTATATAGTGTGATAATAGGCATGTCTTCTCCCAATTCTGTCTCCAAATCATTCTTAGGTTACTTTATCTTTCACCCATGCTTTTTATATATATATTTTTTTTTACATATTACAGGAGTCTGTTTCTTTGTTTCATTTATCTATTTACCTGTATTTCTTTGATTTACTTATTATTGTAGTTGTGTTTGCTTCTTGGATTTTTTAAAATATGGAATACCAATTTACATGTCATCCATCCATGCACAGGGGCCATGCTAATTTTCTCTGTTTCGTTCCCATTTTAGCATTATGTGCTGCCGAAGCAAGAGCTTAGTTTTGTTGTTTTCTAGGTAGAAATGTAAGCCAAACTTTCCTCGTTTTTCATTTTTCTTGTTTACTTTGCATATGAATTTCTGAATCAGCTTAACTGGCATATACTGCTAGCAATACCCTAATGCCCATTCTGCCCTTTTTGTATAATAGAACCCCTGCTTTTTCAGGTAGGAACATGGCCGTATAGGACATATAATTCCTAGCCTTCCTGACAGCTAGGTGTGTTCATGTGCCTCTTTTAAGCAATGAGATTAACGTAGAAAAGTAGGCACAATTTCTGAGAACACTTGTTAAAATGGAGGTGTGTGACTTCCTTTTCTTACCCTCCACTGGCTAGAATATAGACAGGATGATTAGAGACCTGAGGTTTTGAAGATGGCAGAGCAACAAGATAGAGGGAGCCTCAGTCTCTGATACCTTGAAGGGCGCCACCAGCCCTGAATTGTCTACCTGAACTTACGAGAAAGACACTTCAATCTTCCTTATGCCACTGTTTTTTTTTTTTAACTTTTTCTCATAGACAATACTAATTCTAAATTACAATTGGAATGGTAATTAATTCATAAATTTATCTTAAGATAATTAACACAGACAATATTTTTTGCAAATAGGAACGGAACATGTTTCTCCCTTTATTCAAGCATTTTATTTCCTTCATTAAAATGTATAGCTTTCCTTGTATGTATCCTGTAGTTTTCCCTTTATTTCTAATTAGTACCTAGTTCAGATTTTTGTTGCAAATGAGATTTTAAAATTACATTTCCAACTGGCCAACGCTAGTCTACACAAAGCTAAAGATTTTCATATGTTGAACTATTAAAATTACTTTTTATTGTTTCATAGTTTTTCAGTTGATTCCACAATATTTCTATTTCTTAGGGTTAATGATTTTTGTAGCCAACAGGCATCTTTGTCTTGATCCTAAATCGAATGTGGATATTTACTGACGCTTTCTGTTAGACCTCCTTAGCTATGTTAAAAAAGCTTTCTTCTATTCCTAGCCTGACATAATTTAAATCTGGAATAAGTGTTAATTTTAGGAAATATTTTCCCAGCATATATCAAAATTATCGAAATTAAATTTTCCCATTTAATCTGGTTTTTTTTCTTTTAATTGACAGTAATAGATTTCCTAATGGATTGAATCACATTAATACATTATGTCGCATTCTTTGGATAAACCCTACTTTGCCATGACATATTATTCTTTTGTATTTAATTGGTAATGTTTTTTCAGTGATTACATTTGTTCGTAAGTGAGATTGGTCTGTAGTTATCTTTGATGCACAATTTTCTGGAATAAAGGTTATGCTAGCCTCAGAAACCAAACTGAGGTGTTCCAACATTTTGTATAATGTAGAATTGTTTATATAAAATAGGAATTCTTTCTTAAAATTTCCTGTTTTTATTTTCTTTTCAATGCAAGCATTACAAGAATAGTGTTTTCTTTTGTATCTGATTAATTTTTGTTAATTGGTTTATTGCTATCCACTTGTTGATTTCTAGTGTTATTGCATTGTGATGACAGATGCCCCCTGTATGATTTCTACTTAACAAAAGTTACTTTTTGTGGCCTGCTTCATGGTCATCTTTTCATGGCATTTGAAAACAAATACTCTATTAAAATTTGTATACTGTATGATTCAAAATCTCTTTCCTCAATTTTGAACTCAACAATTTCTGAGAGAGCTATGTTCAAATACGTAGCTAAGACTATAAATTTGTCAATTTCTTCTTGTTTATCCAAGGGGTTTTTAAATATAGAGTTTGATTATCTTGCTTTGTGCATAGTTTCAAGACAGTTAATTCTCATATCCTTGGATGTTTTAAAATTACTAAAATACTATTGTTGCCTCACTCTTGATAATTTGACTTAAGATAGAATTCTAAGTTCAAAATAGTTCTCCCTCGTAACTTCAAAAATAGCAGTATCTTCTAGCATCCCAATGTACAGATGACAAGTCTGAGGCTAATTTCATTCTTTTCCCCTTATAAATTTCCCCTCTTTAGACATTTGGAGATTTTTCCTATTAGCGTGGGATTACAGAAATTTTATATTTATCCTGTATGACTCCTTTTTCATTATTTTTGTTCAGCACTTGAGCCTTCTAATATGAAATTTTCATCAGAAGTTTCTTTTCCCCTATTCTTTCTCATTTTTTCTGTTTTTACCTATTAGAACTCCTATATATTTATACACACACACACACACACACAAACTCATGCATGCATATGTATTCAAAAATATTTATTGAGTACTTACTATTTGCCTGGCACTGTGATATATGCAGGGTATTTAATGGCGAATTCTTTTACATATGGTTACTAATTTCATTTTGTCTAATCTTAAAATGGATGGTGTGTTCTTAGATCTTCTATGTTGTTAAAAGATATATGTCTACATGTCTTTTCTTATACTTTCTTTTGACCTTTTCTTATAAGATTCTGGAGTATCCCTCAGCTCAAAATTCTAGCTCAGTAATTTGATTCTCAGCCATGTTTATTCAACTAATCAGTCTAAAATAGACATTATTTTAGCAACCATTTTTTATTTCCAAGATACTTCTTTTTCATAGTAACTTGCATTTTTTAAATTAGTGCAGTAACCTCTAAAATCTCTTTGAAAATTATAATGGCATATAATACTAAGGATTATATATAAAACTAGTTATTATAATTAGTACTAATTATTATTCTATTCTATGTAAAACTAGTTATACTTACTCTAAAGTTACTTTTTTCCCCTGCATTGTTTCCCTAGGAATTCTTTCTGCTTGTTAAGTTTGCTACCTTTCATGTAGCTTTTTCCTTAAATGTTTGTTGTTTCTTGATTGTTTGTCTCTATCTGTAAAGGAGAGCCTAGGAGTTAGGAACTTTTTATGTAAAGGTTAGGCTTTGAGGTCCACCTATGGTACCTGGCATATATTGTGTCTTGGTTTTCTACAATCCTTTAAAAATATAAAATCCACACGAAAAACAGGCAGTGCAAGGCCTGCAGATGGTGCTTTCCCAACCAACAGATTTTTCAGTATTATTACCTGGAGATTATTTTCTTGAATTGAGTGAAAAATTCCCTGGCAGATTGTGATTACGGAGAACCTAGCATTTTAATTGCATGAGGAAGGAGAGAAGAACAATCAGTTAAAAAAAAAAAAAAAAGAGGGACAGGATAGCCAGCAGATTTTTCTTTGTTTGCTTGTCTTCTAAATATGAGGAGTAAAACCCCTTGTGGTAACCACAAAACACCTGGGGCACCGCCACACTTCAATGGCCTCTCTATATATGTTCTGCTTATGAGCTCTGTGAGTCTCACTTTATTTGGCAAACAGCTACTTGGAATAAGTCTGTGGACCAGCAGCTCTGAGCCAGAGACTCAAATAACTATTTAGTTCTTTAAAACTCTGGCTTAGGGAGGGCGCAGTGGCTCACGCCTGTAATCCTAGCACTCTGGGAGGCTGAGGCAGGAGGCTCACTCAAGGTCAGGAGTTCGAAACCAGCCTAAGCAAGAGCGAGACCCCGTGTCTACTAAAAACAGAAACAAATTAATTGGCCAACTAAAAATATATAGAAAAAATTAGCCAGGCATGATAACACATGCCTGTAGTCTCAGCTACTCGGGAGGCTGAGGCAGAAGGATTGCTTGAACCTAGGAGTTTGAGGTTGCTGTGAGCTAGGCTGACGTCATGGCACTCTAGCCTGGGCAACAGAGTGAGATTCTGTCTAAAAAAAAAAAAATAACTCTGGCTTATCATACAACAGACACCTATCTCACAGCTGCCTCTAAAACTGGAGGTAATTCCTTAATTACCATCTATATGTGGCTGTCAGTTACTTGGCTCTTTTCATTTCACCAGGATCTAACTCCTTATTTTTTATCTTTTAGAAATAGCTCACCATACCTTGCTGTCTTTCTAGTATGGTTATAAATATATCTTTATTACTGTCATTTTTTATCATTGTATGTCTTCTGTAATTTTAATAGAAGCTTAGAAAACAACAACTTGAATCTGGTATGACATTTTGATCTGTAACTCTCCCAAATTCCTACTTATTCTCACCTAATAATCAAGCTACTCAGAGTTGCCTTCCACACTCCATGCTGTTTCATACCTCCCTATCATCAAAGGAGGCCATTTGTCACCAGATACCACCTCACCCCTACTCCTAATACTTAAAAAAAATTTTTTTAAACAAAACCCAGGAAAATCAGGGCAAGAGGAAGGGAAAAGTGAGACAATACTAGACTATTATGGCTGTTTCCAAGGAGGCCTCAAACAGTGGCAGGGCCTACTGAATTTACCATTGCCAAGAATCTGTCCTCTAGCCTTGTAGAATCCCTGGTTCCATTTGCATACCAAACAGGGTAGGCACTATAACTATCAAATAAAGTCAAATTGTTAACATATAACATTAACTGTAACCATCAAATGGACTAGAATATTTCTGCCTATATGACTACTCCACTTTCTCCATTACAGATGTCAAACTGTAATCAAAAGTTTACTTATGATTAATGTCACTGAACTGTATACTGAAAAATGGTTAGAATGGTAAATTTTATGCTATGTATGGTTTACCACAATAAAAAAAAGTTTGTTTATATTCAAAGTAAGGACAATTTGGTAGATTAATCAAATGTTAAATGTCTAAAATAATCTGACAGTCTCTACTTCTACAACAAGAACAATCTTGCCAACAAAAACAGAATTCTTAAATACATTTCAACATGCACTACCAACATTTACCTTTTTAAGTTCTTTTTTCTGTGTCTACGTATACAAGACAGAGCTTGTTATATAGGAAAACCACTATTCCTACTGACTTCACAATATAATTTTAAATATTAAATTTAAAAAGAACAAGGTCCTGGTTTCTGAGGTCTGTTACAGGTTCCAATGCTTTCATAAATTATTATGGAGAATCCTTCAAACCTATCTCTACTTACAAAAGTAGGGAAACTTCTGCTTTGATATGGGAGAATTATAAGCACCAGAAATTTGTTTGAGGGTCCTATCAATGTTCTAAAAGTGCAATCACTGACTATCACCTTCAAAATCACCTGGGATACTTGTTAAAAATGCAACATCTCTTGGCCAGGCTCCGTGGCTCACGCCTGTAATCCTAGCACTCTGGGAGGCTGAGGTGGGCGAATCGTTCAAGGTCGGGAGTTCGAAACCAGCCTGAGCAAGAGCGAGACCCCATCTCTACTTAAAATAGAAAGAAATTAATTAGCCAACTAAAAATATATAGAAAAAATTAGCCAAGCATGGTGGTGCATGCCTGTAGTCCCAGCTACTTGGGAGGCTGAGGCAGGAGGATCACTTGAGCCCAGGAGTCTGAGGTTGCTGTGAGCTAGGCTGACGCCATGGCACTCTAGCCCGGGCAACAGAGTGAGACTCTGTCTCAAAAAAAAAAAAGACTTGAACAAGGCTGGTAGCAGCGGAGGTGGAAAAGTAGGCTAATGAATTTTAGAAAACAGATTTTCTGATAGATTGGAGGTAGGACGTGATAAAAAGGGATGAATATAGTTTAGTCCTTATGTATCTGGCTTAAACAATTGTACAGGTTGTAAATAAATGTCTTTGGTTATTTAAAACTGTACATCTCACTTTTTAATATCTTACTTTTTTTTCTTTTAGACAGCGTGATTAATACCTTGCAAATAAGCTAATCTGTATAAAGGCTCATGCTTTCCACAAAAAAATACTACTTAGATGCTCTTTCCTGTCTGTCATTCTAAAACATTTACTTAGAAGTTGTTACACAGGATTCTTGTTATATACGATTCTTTTTTTTTGGAGATAGAGTCTTGCTCTGTCACCTGGGCACTAGAGTCCAGTGGGGTCGTCATAGCTCACAGCAACCTCAAACTCCTAGGCTCAAGAGATTCTCCTGCCTCAGCCTCCTGAGTAGCTGGAACTACATATGTGCACCACCACACTCGGCTAACTTTTTTTCTATTTTTAGTAGAGATGAGGTCTTGCTTTTGCTTAGGCTGGTCTTGAACTCCTGACCTCAAGCAATCCTAACGCCTCAGCCTCCCAGAGTACCAGGATTACAGGCGTGAAACACCAAACCCAGCCAGCATTCTAAAAGTTTCCTATCTCAGTCATTTTTAAAATCACCCTACTTAGTATCAAAAGAACCAAATACTAACTATAACCCAGGAGACTCTATTATTCTTTTACCTTAGCCCTTACAAGTATTTTAAAATAAAGGAGAAACAAGAGGGTTAATCAAGTCCTATTATCCTTAAAATTTGAAATCCTAAGCAAAAAGGCTTTCAGAAGCCTACAAAGTAAATACAGACTTCTACATAGGATCCAAATTTCTCTAGTCTTCAATTAACTTTCTCTTATTTGGCTCCAAATCCCTACAATTAGATGTAAGTGGCTAGAATATTCCCAGCTTAAAGGTAAGCAAACCTAGTTCACCACAAAAAAAAAAAAAACCAAAGTGGTCCAGAAAATCTAATTTTAAAAGCCTTGTTTTGTATAAAAAGAGAAATTACCTGCAGAATTCTATACATGCACATATACTTATCCGCTTAGTGCCTTGCTATTTAATATACCCATACATTCATCCATTCAATGCCTCAAAACTTCAAGAAGCTAATTTCACTGAAATAAAGCCCCTCTCTCAAAAGAGACCCAAGTAAAAGTATTCATTACTTTCCAGTGACATAGATGATCATTTGAAAATCAATTACTTAAGAGATTGAGATGCTTAAGTATACAAGCCATAAAAAGTAAAAAAGAAAAATAGGGAGAGAAATATTTGAAAAAGAAATAATTATTTTGAAAAAAGATAGTTTGGTTCTTCAGCCAAAAACAGACATGACAAAAGAACTAACGCAACTACAGAAGACTTATTTGTATTCAAATGTATTTTCAGGAAGATTTCAAGATCTGACACAGGCACAGAGAAAAGGAACAAACTGAAACAAGTATAAACAAGGTCAGTTACAGACTGACCTCTATTTGAAATGTGTTAAAAAAAATATTTCAGTCGTACATTTTAAAAATACAATGATTGAGAAAAAAATTTTCTTTAATTCAAGTCTTCTCAATCATCTTGAAATACTGTGACCTGAACTCATACATTAAGGCAAATCTTGATTTTAAATACTCATTTAATTGATGAACTATTTCATTTAAATTGCTAATCCAGGGAGAAAGATTTTGTAAAAAACATTTTATTGCTACAAAGGGAAACATGGTCACAAAAAGCCTTTAAGCGTATCTTAACGCAAATTACTATCAATGTCCAATGCTGTAAAAAAATACACAGAGCACAAAATACTTGCCCAATTTATCTCTTCCAGGGTAAGTATTCAAAAAATTAATGCACACTTGAATATTCACTCCCAAGAGCAGCATTTAAGTTCAAATGATTAGAATAGACATACTACTAATACATGTTTGTTATCCTTAACACCAATAAAGTAATAAAAATCAAGCTTAAAAATTATACAAACAATTCATGAGATCTAGTTCGGTAGCTATAAAAACTAAACTAAAATAGTCTTACTGTCATTTTATTAAACAAATGCCAAACATTTAGAAATTATATAAAACACAATTTTAATGTGTGGAATGCATGCAACATGGGTGTTAACTCATATTTTAAGCTATTAGGTTATTAAGTATGAAATGTCCAATTTCCTTAAGTACTAAGTTGACATTTCTGACATTTCACTTTAACACTTGTTTTATTTCTATTGTTAAGGTACATCCTCAGTCTTTCAAACACACAGTTTAACTTGTGACTATCTTTCAAATTTTTTTTAGAGCAACTTTTGTGAAACCAGGTATAAGTCAAAAATTTGTGTTATTTTCGAATATGAGTTCCACTGTGGAATCAATGCAGTGCAGACAACTCTGTTAAAATATCAATGAAGTGTTTGAGAAGGATGTGCCTAATGAATGCACAGTACATCAATGGTTTGAGAGTTCTGTTCTTGTGATTTTAGTTTTGAAAATGAGCCATATGGGCGACCTTAGACCAAGGTGGGTAATGATGAGCTGAAAGCTGTAGTGGAAGTGAACCCATCTCAACCTACACATGAATTAGCAGCAAGGTTTGATGATACTATTCCAACAAAATTGGACCACTGGAAACAAATCAGCCAGGTAAGGAAGCTGGAGAGATGGATACTGCATGAATTAAACCAGCAACAGAAGAAAAATCACCTCGAAGTTTGCCTTTCTTTGCTGTCATGATATAAAGGCAAACCGTTTCTACACCATATTGTTACATGTGATGAAAAATGGATTCTTTTTGACAATCGCAAGCATTCGGCACAATGGGTGGATAAAGATGAAGTGCCAAAACACAGTTCAAAACCAAATACTCATCAAAAAAGCTAATGGTACCTGTTTAGTGGTCCATTGCTGGTATTATCCCCTACAGCTTTGTGAAACTTAGTCAATCGATTACAGCAGATGTCTATTGCAATCAGCTGGATTAATGTTGAGGATGCTTGCAATTAAGAAGCCGAGTTTGGTCAATACAGACAGGCCAATCCTCTTGTAAGACAATGCTAGATCACATGTCGCACAAACAACACTGTTCAAACCACAGAGGCTGGACCTGGAAACTCTCTGTCTTCCGAAGTATTCACAAGTCCTTACTGACCACCACTTCTTCCAGGCTTTGGACCTCACCTTGCAAGGAAAACTATTTAAACCTCAACAAGCTGTGGAAAACGCCTTTCACAATTTCATTGTCACTCACTCTCCAGGCTTCTTTGCTGCTGGCATAAGCAAGCTACTGTTAAGATGGCAAAACTGTGTCAATAGTTTAGGCGCACACTTCGACTAACTGTACTGTTTCTTGTTTGAGATACAATAAACTACACGTCTGATTCGAAACTGGACATTTCATATTTAATGACCTAATAAAATTCTTACCCTTTTCCACGTTAGGACAGAAATTTAAAGCTCCTTTTAAATCTAATACCTTATATTTAATTTTCTTCAGGTTGTTCAGGAGGGATGTCAACAGGCTCTTCCTTTGCTGCTTCTTCATCTACTTCCCCTACTCCCTCTACTTCCCCTACTGCCCCTACTTCTCCACCTCCCTCTGTGTCTCCCTTACCCTCTACTCCTCCAGTTTCTCCCACGTCCTCCACTTCCTCCACTTCTTCCACTTCCTCTGCCTCTCCTACTCCCTCTACTTCTTCCTCCTCCTCTTCATCGTCCTCTTCTTCAATAGGCTCATCAATCTTTTCTTCATCCTCTTCATCTCCTTCTATTTGCTGATCCTGAGAATGATCTTGAATTTCAAAAGGATTCTCACCCTAAAAACATGAGACAAGGCTTTTAAAATCAGTACATTGATTTTTACATCAGTGACATTTTTATTTGCTATATTGTGAAGAAGAAATACTATTTGAAGCTTTCTATTTTAACTTATGACAAAGCCATTAAATATTTGTTGAGTACCTATTTCTTACCAATGTGGGTATATAATTTATTGAAGCCATTACTTTATATTCCAAAAGCTGGAGTACTTAAAGATCATATTTTCTTCTAACTGAATTTCTAAAATCATATATATATGATAAAGGCAAATATGTGGTTTGTGGTAGAAACCAAACAGATGATGCAAAAATTTACATTTTACTTAATTACACCAGTATTCAATGTACTACTGTTACAGGATCTCCTCAAAACTCTTATGAAAATCAGGTACCTTGTTTTTTCTACTAGATATCATGCCTCATCTCTACTTTTAAAAAGTAGACAAATCTTTAATTCAGTAAACATTCACAAGTACAATTTTATTTTAATATTTCATTTAAACACTGGAATTATGTGTCTGAGTCAAATCTCATATAAATTGGACTATCTGAGAAAGCTATAATAATGTGGAAAGAAATGAAGTGTCAGCAAAGGTTATTAAACAGACAAGTATTAAGACTGGTGCTACCCTTTAAGATTAACCAGGTAGGAATGTGCAGGATGAAGTGGAGTAGCAAGAGAAGAGATACTAGGGGCTACTCTAAGAGCCTGGAACAGGGAAATGTAAAAGATGTGATGACAGCATTAACAGAGTAGGTAATTAGAATCCCCATTCTAATGGAAAAGAAAAGGGAAAGAAGTAGGTAGGTGTATGCTATGCACAATTAGAATTTCAGATGTCTAAAAGTCTAACAGGTAGCTACAAATTTGCAACTTAAAAGAGGAGAGTTCAAAGTAGATATTTACATTTGTGAATTGCGTTCACAGGGCGCACAGTAAATGAGACAACCCTGGGGTGGGACTAGAGGAGTTAAATGTTAAAAAGGGCTGGAATAAAATCCTATGAAAATACCTATACTGTACACAGGGGCGGAAGTTAGAAGAGAAGGAATACTTTGTGCAGGAGGAAACCTATGAAAGTAAAATATTATCTAGTAAAATATTTTCAAGACTAAGTGAAAGATGAACACTGCCAAATGATGCAAATAAATAAAAGTACAAAAGGACTGAAAAATGAAAAAGGTCGCTAGAGTTGATCATCTTTATAGCTGAATGAGGCTCTTTAGGATTTATTATACTATCCCCCCTTTACTTTTGTATGTTTAAAATGATAATAATGTTAACATTTTTTAAAGGCCACTAGATTTGATAATTACATCACTGGTAATCTTAGGAAGAACAGTTTTAAAAGTATGCTATAAGTAAGAGTTAGCAGTTGTACAAGAATGTATCTTCATAACTGCCTGTGAAGTTCTCAAAATATGCAGGCTCTGGTTCCACACTCTGGGATTTTAATTTAGTCAAGTCCTAGAACTCTTGCTAAAAACACAAATTCAGGAATCAATCCCGGACCTCCTGAATCAAAATTCCCAGGGTGGAAGACTGGTTTACTTGCCTGTTGAAGAAGCACTTCAGGAGTTATTTATCAAGAAATTTGGAAAATACTAATTCAGAAGGTCTGAAAAAAGGCCTAGGTAGCTTTTTAGTTGCTCTTTGCCTCACAGGTGATTCTGACTACGTTCCTCCAGTTGATAACTACTAGTTTAAAAAGTGAATAACAGGAAGTAAAAAGCACATGAAAGGTAAACTATCTTTTCGAGCATGGTGGGAAGAGAAGAGTTAATAACATGCAGAGGGCCAAAGTCTAGGTGAAGTTAGGTCATTTTTAGTTTAGGGAACACATAAGCATGTCTGTTTGGGCTAGACCAGAAAAAAACAAGAAAAACATCAGATGCAAGTAAGGGAAAAGATAATGATAAAACAAGAACACAGACGAAGGCAAAAAAGAATATCTTCCCTCACAGATAACAATAAAGATTAGGGACAGACATAGATATAAGGCAGAGAGGAGAACATTTACCCAGCTCACATCTAATGGTCTCAATATCCATGATGCAAGAGAAGAAATAGGAATATAGGAAGTGAGTTGAATAAGTATGAAATCTGGGATGTGGGACGTGAGAAAGGTTTGAAACAGTCACTATAAGAAACACATTACACATTGACAGTAAAATTATAGTGAACTGAGAGAAAATCTTGCAAACATGGTACTGGCACAATTCCATGGTATTTTTTAGCAAGACAGACAATTAATAAAGCTAACCACAGATAGCATAGTGTTGGAAACTGTTAAATGGTAAAAGAATAGCAGCATTTCTTGTTGAAAGGGGTGACCACAAGTGCCCAGAGCAGAGAGTGAAGAAAGAACAAGATGATACAGCTGGAGAATTAAGAGATTGATGAACTTATCAATTTATTTGATTGGGAAAAGGATTTAAAAGGGTATTTTCTCAGAGCACTTGCCAGTGAAAGATTTTTAAGCCATGACCAAATCTGACCATGAGCAGAGAATGAATGTTCTGAGGAATAACAATAGAGAACAGAGCAGAAAGGAATGCCAAACAAAGAGAAATCATTGAGTCATGTGACTCCAGTGCTTCTTGAATTTTAACATGCATATGAATCAACTGGGATCTTATTAAAACGAAGATTTTTATTCAGTAGGCCTGAGTATGACCTAAAATTCTGCATTTCTGATAGAGCTCCCAGGTGATGCTAATACTGTTGGTCCACAGATCACAGTCTGAGTAACAAGGTTCCAGAAAAGTTCTAAGTTCAGGTGCTTTCTCTACAATGTACACATGAGCAAGATACTCCCACCAGCGTCGTCTCCTGTTACATGAGTGCCTCAGTTGTGTAGTCTGAAAACACTACAGAAATTCTAATTTTACATTCCTTCCTCATTAAAAAAGACTTTCCTACATCAATAAACTAACTTCTCAAAAGTTGTGAAAAAGCAAGGATAAAAATCTAATTTTTCCTAATATAGCCATGATGCTCTTGTCCTTTTGATAAAGGCATCATAGCTAAATTGAACACTATACTTCCCATAAAATTTCAATTCAGAATGTATTCATTTTTTAAAGCAGTGTCAAGAATGCAGTAAACAGTGATGATATGATTAACAAACTAGAAAATAAGCCCCTAAGATGCCAAGCCAAAAGAAGTGAGATTATCCAACTTGGAAGTCACTGGTTGAAGGATAATTTAATGGTCATTAAATACATATCAGGTTTCTTCACAGAGGAGCTGGTACTCACCATGATAGCCAAAATAAATAATACTTCTTTAAGCTACAAAGTATTTACTTAGTAATATAAATACCTGACTGTTACAAATTTTCAACATAACAGCTCTTTTCGATGTAGAATGATTTTAAGCTAGGCATTATTTTGTAAAGACTCAAAACTAAATTCTAAAATTTATTTCTATTAATTTCCTGAATAATAGCAAGTTCTTATTTGTATAATAAGTGTTTAAAATAAATTTCATGTTAAGGTGGATTCAAGCAATAATATATGTCAAAAACCCTGAGGAGTAAAGTGAGCCAGGTATATCAATTGTTCACATCTGGGCTTCCTAACATTAGGAGCAAACCTCTTTTCTCCTGCCCTCATGACTCCGTAAAAGGCTGTTACTGAAGCAACATGTGTGGCCTCCTGCTTCCTCTCCAATTTTTATCCAAGAAAGAGGAATGATTTACCTAATTAGTATGCTTGGAAGAAGAAACTAAATCTACATAACTCATTCCCTTCTGGGTCCCCTCTTTTGTGTCTTCCTAGCAATGGAAACGGTATATTCTGTCTGCCTTATGTGGTACGGTACTAGGGGAAGCCTAGTGATGTCCATCTGGGCCACTAATAGAAGTTGGGGGGATGTAAGTTTAAGTTAGGAGTGAAATATTAAAGTCCACAGTAACTACATAGATAAGACATATTCTCCAAGTCAATCTTATTTTTAAATGAAGAATAAAGCTAACATTTTGATCTTCTATTCAACTCTTATGTATCTCTCAATTGACTCAGAGCCAGAAAGGGGATAAGAGAGGAATCACTTACTATTCCCCTCCTGGCCAGTCAGAACAATCAGGAAAAAGATGTTTTACCTACATGCAAGATATTAAGTAAAATTATTCCTAACATGTTGTACTATATTTAAATATCACAAAGGATTACCATGTCACCGTTTAATTATTACAGTACTACAATACTACCCAAAAAGCTTTTGCGCTAAAATCTTACCTTAACAAAACGTTCATATCGTGCCTTCACTATTGGATTATTTAAAATGCTTGTAGCAGTCAAGACACTCTCTCGCTTTATTTGTTCCTTATAAGCCTATAAAAAAAACAGAACGCACTGAGGGTACTTGAAAACCATGCCATAAAAACTAGTTCCATAATTAAAACAGGATGTATGTTCAAACTCTTAGATTTAAATGATTTACTTTCTGGAAAACTCAGCTATAGAGCAACAGCTACTACTGTGACCATAATCATCTATAAATTAAAATAATAAAGATTCAAGTCTATCAGCTTCAGTAAAAAACACTCAGTCCCCAAATACTGCAAGTCTAGATCTACTAGATAGTTGCTTTCTCTTATTTCCGCCCTACCGCCCCAGCTCCCAACTACTAATTTTCATGCTGTCAAAAAAGAATAATTTTTCACACTACGAGAGTAATTAATTAGTCTTCCTCTAGGCTGTAGTTATTATAAGGCTGTATTATATAGGGGAAGAATGGTAATAATATGGACTGTCTAGTTGCCAAAAAGGTATCAAGAGAATACCAAGGAAGAGAAAGTACGAAGATTAATAAAAGACTACACGTGCTCGAAGTGCCTAAAGAAGTCTGAGTTAAATGAGGTTCGCTTCAACACAAAACATAAATTTAAGACTCAGGTATGCTGTACTCAAAACTTAAGTCTTTAATATGTGAATCTTTAAATTTGCTTTCTTAACAAACTAATTTCCCACAATATAACATTTGTATTGTTTGAAGTAAATTTGACTAAATAAAGCCAACCAATATTGAAGCAAAAATATGCTAATCAAAAAGAAAACAGTAAATTTTTCAGGGGTATTCTACTCAAAAAATGTAACAACAGATGGTAACTAATAATCCTACGTTTTAATTTTTTTCCCAACCATTAGAAAAATGTATCAGTAATAATCAAATCTTTACTTTCTTTTTGTTCTGAAACAGACACTTACATACACTCACAAAATCATTTTGTATCAACTTAAAAAAAAATGTTGGCTGGGTGTGGTGGCTCACGCCTGTAATCCTAGCACTCTGGGAGGCCGGGGCGGGCGGATGGCTCAAGGTCAGGAGTTCAAAACCAGCCTGAGCAAGAGCGAGACTCCGTCTCTACTAAAAAATAGAAAGAAATTAATTGGCCAACTAAATATATATAGAAAAAATTAGCCGGGCATGGTGGCACATGCCTGTAGTCCCAGCTACTCAGGAGGCTGAGGCAGAAAGATTGCTTGAGCCCAGGAGTTTGAGGTTGCTGTGAGCTAGGCTGACACCACAGCACTCACTCTAGCCTGGGCAGCACAGTGAGACTCTGTCTCAAAAAAAAAAAAAAAGTTAATAAAAACAACAGTTCAACAGCTATGACTTCCTGAATGCTCACCATTATCAGGCACTATTTTAATTGCCTTATATGTTTTAATTAATCTAATCCTTAAAACAATCACATAAAAGAATGATCGTCCATCCTCATTTTATAGATAAGGAAACCTGGACAAAGAAAGGTTAATTTACTTGCTTAACACGTTACATACTCAACCAGGATTCAAACCCAGGAAGTCTTGCTCCAGAGGCTCCAATCTATCTATCTATCTATCTATCCATCTATTTATCTACGTAGGACACAGGGTCTCACTCCGTTGCCTGGGTAGAGTGCAGTGGTATCATCATAGCTCACTGCAACCTCAAAGTCCTGGGCTCAAGCAATCCTTCTGCCTCAGCCTCCCCAGTAGCTGTAACTACAGGAGCACGCCACTAACACCAAGCTAATTTTTTTATTTTTTACAGAGACAAGGTCTTGCTAAGTTGCCCAGGTTGGTCTCAAATCCTGGCCGCAAGTGATCCTCCTGCTTCAGCCTCCCAAAGTGCTACGATTATAGGCATGAGCCACCGCACCTCACCCCAAGCCTACAATCTTAACCACTACACTCTAATGCCTCTCTTGAGTATACTTAGTTATTCATATGTGAGATAGATAGAACCGTATGCAGGCTAAGTAAGTGGGAAACAATGGCCGAAGGACAACAAAGAATTGATGGATAATTTAACAACTTTATTAAGACTGATCAAAATTTACCTGCTTCCCTTTGATGTGATCAGGTGATTTTAAGTGCTGCTGAACCGAACTGTGTAAGGCAGGGATATACACACTGCAAGCACTGCAGTGAACAGTCTCTACTTTCATCATGTGATCATCTGCAGTAACACCTACAAAAGAAATCCAATTATTAAAAAAATGATTCATGTATTTCTGATCAGTCAAAGCTTTCACTAGTTTTTCCATGATTATTTATATCCCTTCTTCCACAAAAAGGATCAGAGTATGTATTAATAGGTTTGAGTTTTTCTACCACATCTCATAAATCTACATATATAGATTTAAAAATATATAGATTAAGATTATAAGGTATAATTACATTGTATTTCCTAATCATGTTCAACAATCATGTTCTGAGGCCTGTAAATCCATCCCCCCAAAATACAAAAGAAAACAAATGTTGATTTTGTAGTAAAATAAGAATTTCCACGATTATGAATATGAAAGAATATGGAAAAGGGAACAGATGGCAAAACTGGATTCATGAGGAACAAATATATTCTGGATCTTGAAAATATTGATTGGAGTTGATTACAGGTGAAGGTGTAAATATATGCAAGGGAAAGGTGAAATATGAGAGAAAGTGGCATTTTCTGAGAATTGCAAGTAATTCAGTATGGCTGGGGCAAAGTATAAAGAAAAGACAAAAGATGAGAATAGAAGAAAGAGAAAGGTCTAGATTATAAAGAGCTTTGCGTGCCATGTCTAGAAAATTGAACTTTATCCTGTGGAAGATGGGGAGCCACTAAAAGTTTCTGAAGAATAAGATGATATAGTAGAATTAGAGATATAAAAGACAGAAAGAAAACAAACTAGTTAGAAAAATACTATAATTGGCAAGAGAACGGATAAGAATTTGAACAATAGTATTTAAAACAGAAGTAAAGAAACAGACTTGGCAAATATTTAAAAGATATGAATAGGACACAGTGCTATAGATAAAGTATTTAACATAACTCTGTACTTCTGGCTTTGTAGACGGTGGGGCCCCTTTTCAATATAAATAAAGGTGATAACTGTAAGTTTTTGTTTGGTTTTCCTTGTGGGGTAGGGTATGAAAGGAGATGAAAATTTTTTGGATATATTGATTTTTTGTGACTGTTGTGGACAGATATCTGCAGACAGTTGGATATATGAGACCAGAATTTAGAAGAGACTGTGCTAGAGATATAATACTGTATAATTAATAAACATTTAGATTTTGAGCTCCATAAGTAAATGAATTCATCAGGAAGGAATATAAAGGGAGAGAGGGTAATGGCGATAATAACAGAGTATTGAGAAATACCAAATTCTAAAAACTGATAGAGAAAGAAAAGCACAGACACTGAAAAAATGATAAAGGGATAAAGAGAACATTAGGCCAGTAAGGTGCCACAGAAACGAAGGAAGGAAAATAATTCACAAAGAATGTAGTTATTAGCAAAAAATGTTACAGGAGATAATGATTCAAAGGAACCTATAGAAGTCAGCGTTGGTAACTTCTGTCAGAGCAGTTTCAGTAGACTACCGGTAGTAGAAACCTGTTTACTGTGCATAAAGTAATACACGGGAAGCGAAGAAGCAGAGACCAGTGTGGGCTATACTTAAAGAACTATTGGCTATTGAAAGAGAAAAGAAAAGGCAGGGTTTAGGATAACTATTGTCTGGTTTTTCTTTCCTTTTGTTCCTTTTGTTGATTGGTTGTTTTTGTTTTTATGTAAGAGCTTATTTATAGGCTCCAGATATGAAATCAAAAGAGAAGGAAAGACTGAAAAACAGAAGAGTTCATGATTTGAATTTCAGAAGATGAGAAGGGATAAGAGGGACACAGGACAGACAGAAATATCTTTTCATCTAGAGGAAAAGGTGACTTTTCCTCTGAAACTAAACTGAGAGATAATAGTAGATAGCAATAAATTTGTAAACATGAGAACAGGAAGTCAAAAAGTTCATTTCTGGTAACTCAGGGACTGTGTATTATATCACTCTAGGGGCTATCATTTACATTGAAACAGGTTATGATATACAAAATACACATGTAAATTTAATAAAACAATCTGTTTAACTACTTACCTTCCATAACATCTTTTTCAATTATTTTGACTGCTTCTGTTTGATTATTTGTCTGTTGCTTACGAATAGATGTTTTCTTGAATTTGTTCACCATACACTCCTAGAAAACAAAATAGGAAGAATCCAAATAATTTTCAATGAGCACTTAGTATATACTTAGCACCACGCTTATCCTATAGAAAATATAATATCTGCTATGTAAGAACTAATATCTGTTCTCAATTTCTGCATTCTTGACATTGCCAATAACTATATCATCTGTGTATCTGTGAATGTGTTCAATTTCCAATTATTACTAGTTCAATGAAGATAGCGTGTCTTCAATGCCTTACATAGCATCTTTCATAGGTATTTAAGAAAAACTATTAAATTGATTTCTATATACTGATAAAACAAAGGACACTAAATAGACACCAGGCTCTCTGGCTCTGTCTGAATTCAGACTCTGCCACTACTGACAAATTCACCTAACTGTTGTATGATCTTTCATGGTATTGAGTTGTTATTGAGGGCCAACTGAAATAATGAATGAAAGTAACCAGCAAAACCCCAGATACACAGCAGGTTCTCAATGAATGACAGCTTAATCTACATCAATAAACAGTTGTTAAACGAATTCTTTTTGTGACAGCTCAGCCAGAAAGTACTGTAACAAATGTAGAGTTATTTCTCAAATAATAAATTCAAATTCTATCATACCAGAATCTATATCTAATTCTGGGTTAATTTTAAAACAACTCTTTCTTTAAATAAACAGTAAATTAAGTTTTTAGAAACATAAAATGGGAGATATGGGAAACTGAAAAATGAAATTATAAGAAATTCACATCAGATAAATGTTTCTCACTTTAAAAACAGATACTTACATGCAAAAACTCCATAACTACTTTATCAAATTTGGTTTGTTTTTGAATATGATCTAATGTCTCCTGGTGTGAAGAACTTTCCAGATGCAGCTCAATATCTTTTTCTTCAAACGTTCGAAATTTACAAAATGAACACGTAAATGCCATTCTAAAAAGAAAAAAGTTTTTATTTAAATAGTACTTGATTCACTTAGGAAAGAGTTCATAAGAATATACCATTAAAACTAATTTTACCAGCATAAATGATTTCTCTTTTTTTCTTTCATTTTATGACTGCCTTAAATTTAGCTTAAGTCAGAAAAAAAGAGTATTTCTTTAAATGCCTATTTAGGCAGCACAGTCATTATACCAGTTTGCATTTCTAGTCCACCTTGGAGCGTCTGAGTAAGAAAAGAGGAATCAGTGGTTCTATAAACTAACTATTCACTTCAAGATGAGACCAATTACTAATAAAAAGCCCAAAGCAAACCTCAAGAAGTACCAAGTTCTAAAGTTCCATAACTTATTTTATATGCTGTTCTATCTTCAAGCTTCTAAACCACTAAGGTAGTATCAACAAAGTCAGGTGCACAACAGACAATCATAATTCATTTTCATGGAGCTACAGGGTGATCAGAAGTCTTGTCCCTAAAGACCAACTCAGAGTAACTAATAGTCCTGGACTGGACAAATGCACATATTTAGAAGCTCAAGAGCCACTCCAGAATGAATTCCCTCATTTAATTGTTTCTACCTTATGTATGTTGTTATTTTCTTTTCCTTGAATTATGACAACAGACTCCTAACTGGCTTCTCTCTCCAGTGTCCATTTTCCAATTAACTCTTTGTAGTAATGTTATTAAATTTATTTTCCTGGTTGAGAAACCAGGCTCTGGAGCCAACTCCTGGATTTATATCCTAGCTCCCTTTTGTGATCTTGGGCAAGTTACTTATCTTGGCCTTGGTTTTATTATCTTAATGATTTGAGAATCTTCACAGATCTCAGGAGAATTAAAAAAAAATTAATACATATAAAGCCCTTAGAACACTTCCTGACACATAGTAATTATTCAATTAATATTGTTACTTCCTAAAGGAGATAAGAGTACAGCATGGCTCAAAAGGATTCATTGGCTCCTTAAAGGCTCAAAAAGTAAAGTCAAAATGCTTTCAATTGCCATCTAGGAAATTTCCTAATCTCTCCTATCTTTCTGGCTTTACCCACCAATACCTTGAACAGTATCTCACACATAAAATGTCTTCATTAAATGCTTAAATTAGATTACACATTTTACCTCACTAATCACTTCACTACACAAAGCTTTCCATTTTCTGAATATCAATAAAATATTTCTATTTCTTCACTTTTACATCAAGCCATGCCCTCTACCTGGCTGCCTCTCTCAACTCCTCCGGCAACGCTAACATTTCATCAGTTCAAATACAACTTCCCCTATCATGCAGCCTCCTGATTTCCCTGCACCCCTATTTTAGAAGTTACTCATAAGACCACTTTGCACTTCTCTTTTGGCTGTCTTGGCCAGTACTGTTGTGTACACGTTTCACACATCCATCCCTTTCCTTTCTGTGTTCCCTCAAGTTTAGCTATATATAGCCACCTTTCCACCCTCTTTATTATGCTGAAAGCATTCAAATATCCTAAGGAATATACCACAAGAATAGTCATTTACTCAATCTCTAATTCTCCCAACTCTAAGTAAAACTGCTTTGGTAAATCAAAATAATTTTATCCAGCTAACTCTTGAAAGAACAAAAACAACAGAGATTTAAATAATTTTTTAAAAAAAGAAAATAAATTAAAGAAGCTAGTTAAATAATGAAAAAAAAATTAAACAAAATAATTTTAGACTATTTTAAAGAATTCTTATCCTAAAATGATAATTTAGTTGATTGACATTCTTTTGGTTATATAATCAGGTTTATAATTAGAGTTATGGAGAAAACAGCTAAATGAAAGTTCAGTTCTTTCATGTTCTCTAAATCATAGCACTTATCTTAACATGAACATACCATAGCAAAATCTATAATTTTTAGTGGGAAAAGTATTCACAGGGTAATTAAATAGAAAAGTGAATCTGATAATACAAAATCATTTTTTGGCTCCTACACATTTGACAATTTCAATTCATTTCCACACCACCTCTGCCAAAAGAAGGAATTTTAAGAGATGAAGAGTAGGAAAGATACTTGCAAGGACCAAAAATAGCAGTACTTTTACAACAAAAGCTTCTTTTTATGAATTCTTTTTTTTTTTTTTTTAAACAGTCTCACTCTGTTGCCCGGGCTAGAGTGCCATGGCGTCAGCCTAGCTCACAGCAACCTCACACTCCTGGACTGAAGTGATCCTCCTGCCTCAGCCTCCTGAGTAGCTGGGACTACAGGCATGCGCCACCATGCCTGGCTAATTTTTTTCTATATATTTTTTTTAGTTGGCCCATTAATTTCTTTCTAATTTTAGTAGAGACGGGGTCTTGCTCTTGCTCAGGCTGGTTTCGAATTCCTGACCTTGAGCGATCCGCCTGCCTCGGCCTCCCAGAGTGCTAGGATTACAGGCGTAAGCCACCGTGAATTAATTCTTAACCGTGAATTAATTCTTAATAAATTCAATCCTATTGTTTCTCAAGCCCCAATAAATTAGGAATTACAAACCAGACAAAGGATAGAGATTATTAAAGCTAGACACTAATATTACACAAATATATCTAGCAGGTTAAAATCAAAGACAGACCAAACAAACTTAAGATGCAACTGAATTTTCTTTTACCACATTTTACATAAATAATACTAATGTATATATTAAGACCAACTAATAACAGAGTACCCTCTTTAATATGGAAGGAAAGTCATACATTTAAAAAAGACTTCCATCAAAAGGTTTTGTGGATTCTTCTCTTAAAATTTTATCTTTTAAAGTGAGAGAAAATTTTAGCTACCTAGAAAATTCACTAATGTGAAATATTCAGTCTTCATCTACACAAAGAAGTCAACTTTTAAAGAACAAAAATATACTTTGAATGGAAAATATACTGAATTTACCTTTCAAATTTTATATTCTTTATTTTCCTAAAGTAGCTAGAAATCACAGAAAATGATTGAAAAACCCAAATTATAGTCCTTTTTAAAAATTTTCCTAAGTCTTTTTTTCTATGAATAATTTATATTTTGTATATATACTTAACTATTTTACCTGCATTTTCTCCATGCAACTACAGATTTTATAACCTTCATTTTTAACAATGGCCTAAGAGCCCATAAAAGGATGTTATCAAACCTTACATATACTTGATCATCCTCTATAAGTAGCATTTGATTCCTTTTTGGCACTATTATAATAATGTTATAATGGGCATCTTTTTATATTAAACTCTTCTATATTTTTAGATTTTCTTGGAGAGATCAATGGACGTGAGAAAATTTAAGATATTTTTAAAAATCGCTAAATTGTTTTCTAGCAATTACAACACTATACAGTCATCAGCAAATTATAATAATGTCCTTTGCACCTTAGTTAGCAAATCAGTATTTCTTTTCCCTTCACTAATAAAATGGTATACTATAATATTACTTAAATTTTTAGTTTATTTAAATTAGTTTTTAACAATTTCCCTAAGTTTTTTTTTTTTTTGGAGAAAGAGTCTCCCTCTGTTACCTGGGCAAGAGTGCAATGGAGCATCATAATTCAGTGCAATCTCAAACTCAAGTGATTCTCCTGCCTCAGCCTCCAGAGTAGCTGAGCCTATAGGTGCACACCACTGTACATGGCTAATTTTTCTGTTTTTTGTAGAGACATGGTCTTGCTCTTGCTCAGGCTAGTCTCAAACTCCTGGCCTCAAGCAATCCTCCTGCCTCAACCCACTAGGAGTTCTAGGATTATAAGCATGAGTAACTGCACCTGGCCAATTTTCCTAAAATTATTAACCAGCTATCATTCCTTCACCAAATTAAATATTAGACATCTTAGTTCTCTTTTTTAAAAAAATTTAAGTGATTTTTATCTAATTTAAACATTAATCATTTCTTATGTTTATATTTTCCAAATCTGTCTGCTTTCAAGTTTTCAGTTTTTAGTTAGCCAAATTTGTTCATCATTTTCCTTGTAACTTATTCCATAACTAACTTTTAAGCCTAGGAAAAAAATCTCCTCTTTGTAGAACATTTTATTTTCTGTGATTTTCCATTTTTTTAAGTTTTTATCTATCTGGATTTATTCTAGGTGGTATATGAAGAGGATCTAAACAGATTTTTTTCTTGTTATTATTTAGTTGTTCAACTCTCCTTTTGTTCGTAATTTCTTTACTATATATATTCTTACAAATAATGCAGTCTGTTCACAAGCTAATAATTCTGTTACACTGATTAGCTCTATTACCACATATTTTTAACTATTACCACTTATTAATTTTTCAATATATAGAAAAGCTAGTACCTACTAATTTACTCTCCTTTTTCATAATTTTCTTTGGAATATGGACTGGAAAGAAGTTATATATTTGTATAATAATATTTAGTTTTCCTATCCAAGAATATCACTATTTTATCATATACTCAAATTTTAAGGAGTCTTTGTGGTTTTCTTCAAGTTGTGGTATGTATTTCTTTTTAAGAATACTGTTGTTTCTGGATATTTTATATTTTTCAGATTACCATTATGAACAGAACCTCTTTTTTCTTATGTTTTCTAAGTGGTGACTACACATAAATATCAAAAATCGAAAGCATCCCTATATATTTTTGATCATATGTTTTCATTTGAATCTTAGGAATTTTTTCACATTACAATCAATGTAATTGCCTATTCTAGGAAATTATTTTTTAATGAACCCAATTTTCTGAATCTACTAATCACAAACCTGTATCCATCTCCATATTTCTCACTGTTTTTTTCTCTTCTGCGCCTTTGTTTCTCTCGCCGAGCCTCAATTCGTCGCTTCTCTTCTTCTTCATTTTTAGGATCAGTTTTTGCTAGGATATCAGACAAAAAAGTAAAAACTAAAATCGGTTTTTCCATTCTCCCTTTCCAATCACCAGTCCATAAAGTACATACTTATGGGTTTATTTAGTGATGGTAATCTAAATTGAACTCACCAGAAAAATCAGAACTTTAGACTACCCAGTATTTCTGAAACTTCATTGATTAAACTTCATTCATTTGAATACCATCATCAAGAATTTTGCCACATTTGCTTCTGATCTTTGTGATTATTTGCTATATATTTTTCTTTAAATCTGCTCATTTTTTTCTTATTATTCTAAGCAAATGTCCTTATCACCCAAAATCATCTCAAACACCAACACTTTGGGGAGCACTATAGTAACCTGACCTCAAATGCAAAAAGGGAAGTGCAACAAACACTGGAGAGCCCTGGAAGCTAGAATTCGTATTCATATTGTAGGAGCTCTCCCAAAACTTCCTTTTTTTTTCTTTTTTTTTTTGGAGACATCTTCTCAGTCACCTATGCTGGGATGCAGTCACTGGTCCCTGCAACCTCCCAACTCCTGGGCTCAGCCTCCTGAATAGCTAGGACTATAGGTGCATGCCACCACGCCTGGCTAATTTTTCTATATTTTGCAGACACCAGGTCTCATTCTTGCTCGGGCTGGTCTTGAACTCCTGACCTCAAGCAATCTTCCCACCTCGGCCCCCCCAAGTGCTAGGATTACAGGCATGAACCACCTCACCTGGCCTGGACATTTTTAAAAAAGAAGCTTTATAGAGATATAATTCATATACCATACAATTCACCTATTTAAAGTGTAGAAACCAATGGTTTTTAGTATATTCACAGATGTGTGTAACCATCACCACATTCAATTTTAGAACATTTTCATCACCTCAAAAAGAAACCAGGTATCAGGTACCATCCCTCCATGTCCCACCCCCACAGCCCAAAGAAACCATTAATCTATTTTCTGTCTCTATAGATTTCCTTATTCTGTATTTTCAAATAAATAGAATCATATAATACATGAACCTTTGTGACTGGCTTCTTTCATTGAGCATAATCTTTCCAAAGTCGACCCAAGTTATAGCATGCATCAGTACTTTATTCCATCATATGGACATTTATCTACTCATCTCTTGATGGATATTTGGGTTGTTTCCACCTTTTGACTACTATGAATAATGCTGCTATAAACATCCATATATGAGTTTTTATGTGAACCTATGTTTTCATTTCTCTTGAGTATATACCAAGGAGTAGAACTGATGGGTCATATAATTTTGTTTAATTGCTTGAGGAACTGCTAGACTGTTTTCCAAAGTGGCTGCCCCATTTTACATTCATTGCTACCAACAGTATATGGGGGTTCTGATTTCTCCACATCCTTGCTAAGGCTTATTATTATTATGTTTTTGTTTTTTTTTTTTTGAGACACAGTCTCATTCTGTTGCCCGGGCTACAGTGCCGTGGCGTCAGCCTAGCTCACAGCAACCTCAAACTCCTGGGCTCAAGCGATCCTTCTGCCTCAGCCTCCCAAGTAGCTGGGACTACAGGCATGTCCCACTGTGCACGGCTAATTTTTTCTATATATTTTTAATTGTCCAATTAATTTCTTTCTATTTTTAGTAGAAACGGGGTCTTGCTCTTGCTCAGGCTGGTTTCAAACTCCTGACCTTGAGCAATCCTCCCGCCTCGGCCTCCCAGAGTGCTAGGATTACAGGCGTGAGCCACCGCATCCAGCCTATTTACCTTATTTTTAATAAATCATATTATCTGTTATATACAGTAAGAGAATTAAAGAATCTATTTACAAAATGAATAATCTCCACGTGTCTAGAGGTTGTTCGGTTTAATTTGTGTAAAATCAAGTACACCTGCAAGTGAAGAAACTAATTGCTTCAATAATTTAAGCATTAATACAGCAGGCACTGTGCTAGAAACTTGTCACAGGTTAGGTTCTCCAGAAAGTAAGTTCTGAGACAGGTTGTTAAAGTAAGCAGTGCTCTGGGGATGAATACCTGTGGGAGAGAGAGAAAGAAAGTAGGATTGAGGCCCTCAATAATTTTTTAAGAGTTTAGAAGGGTCCTGAGATCAAAAAAAGTTCGAGAGGTCTAGAGCACACTAGAGGATGTAAAATCCCTGCAGAGTCACTCCAAATCAAATTTATCTGGCTGCTAAAATTGGAAGACCCTACCTCCTGTTGCTCAACTTTCTACCTCTCATTCTCTCTGTCTCTGTCTCTCTCCTCCATTCCTTTCCCCGCTCTTTTCTAAAACTCTCTTCCCCTCCTAAATGTATTTCACTCTGTGCCCTGTGTATCCATCCTCAGTAAATGTTTATGTCACCTTCTACTCCTCAAATACTTTCTGCAGAGTGCAAGAAATCAAATTGCTCCTGTTTCTATGCTGGCAGTAGCATCCTCTTTGATGAAGACAAATACAATAGATTATATATAGTTTGTTATTTAGAACTTCTGAATCATAGAGAGGCATTTTGTTATTGTATATGCTAACAGTCAGGAATATATTGCATTTCATCTATACTATAAGTTGAAATTGTACTTTTGTACTAAACAAATTTCAAAAAATACCAACAGTGTCTATTTAAAATTTATCATAAAGAATAATAGCATAGCTTGACTGTTATCAAAAGATTAGATTCACAAATTCTAGTGAGACCCATTTGAAATATGGAAGTTTGGCACCTCTGTTTATTTCAATCCAAGTGCGGAAACCACCAGAAAACAGAAAAGCACCCAAAACTCCACCAAGTGCCAACGTCCCTCCAGTGACACAATGTATCTTGAAAGAATGTCATGCTACAGAAAACACAGAAAAAGCAAAGATCTAAAGTAACTAGAGAAAGGAATCTCCATAGCAATCAAATATCATAAATTAGAAGAGGTCTTTTTTGGTTTGAAGAGTTTTTGCTTTTTTAGGGAAAAAAAAGGTTCTAAACACTCTTCCTTTCTCCAAGCATCATGAAGAAAAAAAATACACAACTTGCTAAATTTAGTTGTAGCTCTGTCACAACAATGATGACAAAATTTTCCTCTGACCGCAATGTGTTTGAGTTACAAAATGGTTCCTCTTTCCAGGCTCTGGCTTGTGCATATACAAATTCCTAGTGAGGTGACACCCACTCTCCCACAGCAGGACTCCTGGACAGTGGAGAGTAAGGACCTGGCTATTCTCCATAGATGAAAATGCTAAGAAATTAAACCGTGTCCTAGCTAGGAGCTCTATTCCCTTTATACCCATTCACAGAAACTGATGATCCCAGCTGAGCCAGTTTGACCGTGGCCAGCTTGGAGTTGCACCCAGAGTTGGCTGTGTGTTGGGCAGTACCTCTGCCAGGTTGTGTGATCAGTAGACAAGTTACTGGCAGTCTCTTCTCCTGCCCCTGCTATGCCACCAAACTCCTTCACAGGACTCTCTTCCACATCATTGCAGCTTGCACGTGTAGCTGGCCTGGGCATGAAAGGGTAAGAGGAAACAGGAAATTGAGTGGCAATAAAGGAGAAATGAAAGAAAAAGGACTAAGAACAAATGAGACAATGTCAGCAGAAAGGAGAACAACAGAAGCGGAACAGCAAGAGATGAGGGAACTATAAAGATGAAAGAGTACTAGAAATTCTAATAATTCCCATTTATTAGTTCTCACTATGTGCTAGGCACTGGATAAACATTTTATGTGAGTTTCTTCATCTCATTTAATCTTTACAATAAACCCTGTGGTAGGCACTATTATTATGATTAGTTTCCAAAAGGTAAAACATGCTCTTGTAAGGAAAAAAGACCAAAAAAATAAAAACGATAAAAACCCCACAACATTTAAAAGAAGTCAAGAAAAGAGGATAAACAGAAATAGGAAAAATAGGCCGGGCGCAGTGGCTCATTCCTGTAATCCTAGCACTCTGGGAGGCCGAGGCGGGCGGATTGTTTGAGCTCCGGAGTTCGAGACCAGCCTGAGCAAGAGCGAGACTCCGTCTCTACTAAAAAAAAAAAATACAAAGAAATTAGCTGGACAACAAAAATATATAGAAAAAATTAGCCAGGCATGGTGGTGCATGCCTGTAGTCCCAGCTACTCAGGAGGCTGAGGCAGGAGGATCACTTGAGCCCAGGAGTTTGAGGTTGCTGTGAGCTAGGCTGACTCCATGACACTCTAGCCCGGGCAACAGAGTGAGATTCTGTCTCAAAAAAATAAAAAAATAAAAAAAATAAAAAGAAACAGGAAAAATGGTACAAATAGAAGCCCAAAATCAGATGGCAGAAATAAGTATAAATATACTAGAAGTAAATGTAAATGAACTAAACTCTACAGTTAAAAAGACAACCATTACCTACTGGATAGAAAAAACAAATTTGCACTTTATGCTGTTTCTAAGAGCAGACCTAAAACATAATGACACAGAAAGAAAAACAAGGATGTAGGAAAATGTACCAGGTACATGCTAACCAAAAGAAAGCTCATGAAGTTATAATAAGATATTAGCCAAAATAGATGTTAAGGCAAAAAGAAGTATTAGATTAATGAAAGCTACTTTATAGTTCGGTTCATTAGGAAGCTATAACAATTCTAGATTTTCATGCATTTGATGAAATAGCCTGAATATATATGTAAAGCAAAAATTGGCCAGGCACAGTGGCTCATGCCTGTAATCCTAGCACTCTGGGAGGCCAAGGCGGGAGGATTGCTTGAGCCCAGGGGTTTGAGGTTGCTATGAGCTAGGCTGAAGCCACGGCACTCTAGCCCGGGCAACAGAGCAAGACTCTGTCTCAAAAAAAAAAAAATATATATATATATATATATAAAGCTAAAATTAACAGAATTATAAAGAGAACTTGACAAATCCACCATCATAATATCATAGTGAGAGATTTTAACACCTGTCTTTCAGTAATTGGTAGGTCCGACCGACCAAAATCACCAGCAAGTATATTGATTTGACCAACACAGTCTGTAAACTTGATTGAATGGACACATGCAGAACACTGGGCCCAATAATTGGAGAATATCCTTTTTCCTCAAACACTCATGGAGCATTTATAAAAATCAACTACACACTATGTTGTAAAGCAAACTTGATCAAATTCGCAATTATTGGTACCATCCTGGAAACTGGATGAGGAGTTAAATGACTGGCCCTTGCTTTTGTGGCTGAGCAGTGGCAAGGCTGGCTTCTGTCGCTTAGTGCAGAGTGCTTGCAGCCACAGCACAGCACTAGAAATGCTACCAATGAGGTCATACTGCGGTCAACTTGCACTCCGACCAAGGATCAGAAAAGGCAATCTAGGTGAAGGGACGTGGGAAAGATGGGGTATTGCGGGAACTAAATTGGGATGGTTTTGCTGCTGCTCCAAAAAGCGTGGTGATTTCCAGATATAAAAGGTGAGGCCTGTGCTTGCACAGGGATCTTTCCAACATCCAGACATGCAAAGTGACCTCTGAGGATGCCATAGGGATATGCAAATCAGAGCATTCATTCCTGGGGTGGAGTCACAGATATGCAAAGAGCCCCCTCTCCAGAGAGGCATTGTGGCCTGAGCCAAGAGAGACTGAAGGTTCCTTTGTTTAAATGTAAATATTAATTACCCTATACTTTCTAGGCAAACAATGGAGACCTTTCAGGTCAAGAAGGGTGTGCAGGCCAGTAACATGCAAATACTGAGGGGAGAGAGAGAGAGAGAGAGAGAATAATGATAATGCTAGGTACCCGGGTGGTGAGGCACTAGCAGGGCTGTTATCCATCCTGCCTGGGCCAGGGAAGGGGACAGGGCCTAAAGGGGGTTTTAGATCCAGAGTGGTAGAGAGGGTACAGTGAAAAGCTTTCAGGGGATCCTGGCCACTGAGCTGCTAGAATAGTGGCAGTGACAACAGCACCCTAACCAGAAGCCAAAGGAGGGGCCCTGAATGCTAAGGCACAGAGGCCCTTCCTCTTTCAGAGACTGAATGTTGGAAAGCAGAGCAGGGCCTGTTCCAGAGAAGAGTTTGCAGCGTGAAGGGAATGAGGCCAGGGACCGTCTGGAGGGAATATTGAATGCTTTTAATGAGGAGCAAGAGATATTAGGGGTCCCAGGTCCCAGGAGCATACTCTTGCATAAAGCAGCATGCCAGGTATTTTTGCCAAGGGAAGAATCAGTCTCATAGCCTCTCTGATTGAGGGAGTCTGCTGTTTGCCCAGAGGCTGTCCATGTCCCTGTCCCTGGCTGCCAACACCTCAAATAATCTATCTTCCTTGGCCTTCTTGCCTCTAGGCAAGAATAAATGAAGTCTTGTTAATTCACCTTAGAAAGCCAAGCACCATTTTTATTACGTCATCATCTTGTTTGTAAAAGCCATCTATGGCTCCTTACTGCTTATGAGATCAAGCCGTAAACTGACTGCTCATCTTTCTCTCTCTCTCTCTCTCTCTCTCTCTCTCTCTCTCTCTCTCTCTCTCTCTCTCTCTCTCTCCTTCTTCTCCTTCTCCTTCTCCTTCTCCTTCTCCTTCTCCTCCTCCTCCTCCTTCTTCTTCTTCGTCCTCCCCCCCCTTTCTCTCATCATCCCTCAAGATCTAGTTCAGTTC
>CAUYRT010057678.1:0-12877 GCA_963574885.1 Lepilemur ruficaudatus
AACTAGAAATATAAAGAAAAAATTAGCCGGGCATGGTGGCGCATGCCTGTAGTCCCAGCTACCCAGGAGGCTGAGGCAGGAGGATCGCTTGAGCCCAGGAGTTTGAGGTTGCTGTGAGCTAGGCTGATGCCATGGCACTCTAGCCTGGGAAAAAAATTGAGACACTTTCAAAAAAAAAAAAAAAAAAAAAAAAAGAAAATATTTTTGTGTCTTTTTTTCAAGCCATTCCCTCTGTTCCGGGGGGGTGTCTCAAAACTCTGCTTGGGCCTTTAAAACAGGTAGGGCTCCAGACTGCACCAGAGAGGGCTGCAGACCTTTGATTTTTACTCAGTGTCAACTTGAGAAGAAAGTAAAAGGATGTTTAAAAGGAAAACAATACACACATGCACAAAACCCACCTAACAAACACCTACCTTGCAGAATTCTGAACTTCTCCCTCTCTGGCTTATACTAGGAATCTGCTAGTTAACCTTAGAGATAGCAAGAAGGAGGAAGACCACTCCAACCTAGGCCCAACCTACGGCTGGAAACTCCTTTACGTTTTTGTCTTGTTTTGTTTTGTTTTGTTTTTGAGACAGAGTCTTGCTCTGCCACCCAGACTAGAGTGCAGTGGTGTCATCATGGCTCACAGCAGCCTCAAACACCTGGGTTCAAGCGATCCTCCTGCCTCAGCCTCCTGAGTAGGTGGAATGAGGTAGGAACTACAGGCATGTGTCATCACACCAGGCTAATTTTTCTATTTTTAATAGAAGCAGGGTCTTACTCTTACTCAGGCTGGTCTTGAACTCTTGGCCTCAAGTGATCCTCCTACTCCAGCCTCCCGGAGTGCTAGGATTACAGGCATGAGCCACTGTGCCCAGTCTGGAAACTCCTTTCTTTCAATCACTTCTTTCTCAGGGCACGTGGGAGGTGGGAGGCCTTTGGCATGGGTGGTGCACGTGTGACACGTGTGGAGGTTCACCGTTCTGGCGCTTTCTCCTCAGGGCAGAGGGAAGGCCCCCAGCAATCCACTGGAGGGAGTGAGATGAGATTTGGCCTGTTTGAAAAAGATGACTCTGGCCTCAGGATGAGAAGCCTCAAGCTCATCCGGGAATGGGGCGTGGAAGGGACTGTCTTGCTCTGGGTTTTGAAAACTAATATCCTTTCATTAGGTCTGTATGTTCCAATTCAGAGCTCAGAAAACACGTGCATTGTCACTCTGCCCACTGAAGGGCTCTGTATGTGCACGTGAGGCCTGGTGGGTGTGTTCTCCTTGGGCGCGTGATAGTAAATTGTCACACGTAGTAGGCGACATCAGGTTTGATCAGGGATTCCTCCTCACTGTTCACTCCATTAAACTAATTTGAATGCTTAACATTATTTGGAACATCACAGAAACAGAAAAACTCTGCACTTGGTTCCCCTCAAATAGACTCATATTTTTAGAGATTGGATACACGTCTCTTACTGGGGCAATATTCCAAGGAGCATTAAATCCAGCCACTTAAAATAACACATCACGTTGATACAGTAAAGGCTCTTCTAAAACCCAGGAGTGCCAGTCACCCCTGGTATCGCCATGGGGCATGATGACAGCAGTCTAAGGAAGCACTTTCTGCTCCACCAGACCAGAGTCCTGGCCCCGCAAAGCCTTCCCTTCATGTCTTTTGCATGCTCAGTGGCAGGAGACAACAGATATTGGAAGCAACCTTACTTGACCCCTGAGCCTTTGCAAGCCAAGTGACTTGCTGGGGTATGAGCCAGCAGTGGGATGCAGGGTGCATCCTCCCACCTCCAGCACAGAAACCAGCTCTTCCTGCGCCCGGCAGGGGGCGCGTGATGCTGCAGTGCTGTGCTGGTTTGAGAACTGACTCAAGTCCCTAGGGGGTTTCTCTGTGAAACCAGCCTGCATACTCCGTGCTAGTTTAAAGATCAGTGTCATAATTTAGTGATTTTTTTTTATTAGTAGTAATGTCTGCTATTAGTAGACATTAATAGTAATGTCAAGATCATCTGTTCTGAGAAAAGTGGTAACAATTTGTAGGTTAGATTTTTGTCACTTTACTAGAATTTCCAAGTATGTTGGATGACTGCCTAGAAATTGGAAGCAAACATAAATTGTGTAGATTAATTTTAGCCAAATAGCTCTGAAAGCAAAATAACAAAGATCTTTGCAAGTGATATTTTCAGCCATACCCTTAAGGTGAGCCACAGGTACTTTTCCACGTGTTTCCTCTGAGGTGTGGCAGGCATCTGGGCCTGGGACCCGTCCTCAAGTGGCTGGAAGCCCCTTAGGCTGGACGACCTGCCCAGTGGAGCTGGGTAGGGACCCTGGGAGGCCCCAGAGGAGGAAGGAAACAGCTGGAACACGGACCAGGAGGCCCAGCAAGGAGGGCACATGCGGGGCCTGGAGCTCCAGGGCGGTGGGTCTTCTGTACCACATGGTCCTCCCGTGCTGCACACATGTCCTCTGTACTGTATCCACACCCTGTGCCGTGCACACACGTGCCCCATGACATACACCTGCCCTGTGCTGCACACACGTGTGTTCCATGACACACACGTCCTGTGACACACACATGCGTGGTACCCCGCACACGTCCCTGTGCCCGCTGGGGACACTGGATTCTTGTGTGCAGGTTGGCCCACCAGTTGGCCACATCTGACTGATTCTGGAACTGCTTTTGTGGAGCAGAAGCGATCAAGAGAGAATGTGTGGAATTTCACTTTCTGTTAAACTCGAGGGAATACTTTTGTGAGGATAAATTCAGAGTTGTTCTGTCTCTGTGTGGCGAGAACGGGTGAAGAGTTTCCACTCCTTAAAAAGGGCACTTTCTGTTACAGAATCACACTTGGAAAAGCATTCCTCAGCTTTCAAGTAACAGGCGGGAGCACATGGGGCTGTTGGCACTGAGGCCAGGTTTTCCTACAGTGTGGGCATGCTCAGCGTGCATCTGTGTGGCTGTGGCGCGGGCGAGGCTGCCACCCACACAGACACCTGAGGCGGCAGCGTGTGCTGGTCAGGTCGGCTTGGGGGCTCGGGCTGGGGGAGCCACAGGGAGCAGGTCTCCACTGGCCTGCGCTTTGCGCAGGGGCAGCCACAGGGCCTGCTGGCCTGGAATCCCTTCTTGCCAGATCTCCTGGACGTCCCCTGGGAAATTTGGGAGGGGCTCCCCAGCCCTGTCCTGCACCAAGGCCCAGGGTCCTTGCTCTTCCCTGGGTGCGCTGACAGGTGCCGTCCCCAGGACTCGGGTCATGGGATGGCACCAGCACTTCAGATGATATTATAAAAAGGTGAATAAGCCCAGGAAACTGCTGACAAGAAGTGGGCTCATCGAGGAACGACAGTTGAGGGTCGCCACAGAGCGGGGCCCCCTCTGGGTGTCTTAGGGCCCACTGTGTAGGAGATCGTGATGGCTCCCGGGGAGGCAGCCAGTCAGGCTATACTCTGAGGCCACCTGGGTGTTGACAGTGACATGCAGGGTGTGCCTGGAGGTCAGGAGAGAGCCCAGCTGGGTTGAGGCATCACAGGCAGACAGGACCAGGCTGTGGCTGCAGGAGGCAGTGCCATCAGAAGAGCGGCTGAGCTCAGGTTGGGAGGCCTCATGTATTGTTCTGTGGGTTTGGATTTCTAAGGTCATGGGGATCGAACAGCCTCACAGGGAGTGAGGCTATTCTGCGGGCTGCTTGGAGAAGTTTCTGCTCCCAAGTGGAGGGCAGGCTGACGTGGTGGCATCCAGAAAGACCCAGTGAATCAGACAGGAGGAGATGGGGCTGAGTGGGGGCTGGGGAGATAGGTACAGCTGGGGATGTGGGGGAAGGGAATTGACAGCACAGCAGAGCTGACAGCCTGGTGTGGTTGGGGGTGACCCTGATGGGGACCCACGTGCTGGGGTTAGGGAGGAGCAGCTGGGGGGAGGATGTGCCCTGCTCTCCTGCAGTGGGTCCTCCCACCCTGCGTGTACGGTGGTTCTTTGCACGTAGTGTTTTCTGTGGTTTAGTAAAAGAATATTCTCGGAGGTATGGCACGTGATCTCAGTAATTAGTAGGTTGCTATGGGAACTATTAATATTTTTACATTTGTTTGGATTTTTTTTGCACAGTTTATGTAATATCCATAAGTTTGCATAGATTATTCCCCAGAGTATTGTGAAACAGGTTTTCTTGACCTGGCAACCATAAAAAAAAATAGATTATTAATACGTCATGGTCCTTGATGTGTATATAATCCTATTCTTGGCGGTTCAAAAGAAATGAATTTGCTTGAGTCTGAGCACTCCTGCCAGAACGAACATAGTCCTTTTGTTTGACTTCAGAGCCTTAAACCTTTAGCCGGGCGTGGTGGTAGTGCCGCCAGTCCCAGCTACTTGGGAGGCTGAGGCAGGAGGCTCGCTGGAGCCCAGGGCGTGAGGCTGCAGGAGCTGTCATGATGCCACCACACTCCGGCCCCAACAACAAAGCGAGACCCTGCCTCAAAAAAAGGGAGCATTAAACATCAATTTGCTGGTGTTACCACATCGTATTGCAGGTTCCGGTTTGAGACTGAAGTATGAGAATCAGAGATGCCAATCTTTAAAATCGCATTTCCCATTGACTTTCTGTTGAGCATCCATGCTCAGCCCTGAGGGGCCATGGAAAGGAGGACTTGGCGTGGATGCCCAGCGTGCAGCAACCTGCCTCTCGTAGAACCCACCACACACACTTTATTTTTTTATTTTTTTTTTTATTTCAGAATGTTATGGGGGTGCAAACATTTAGGTTGCATATATTGCCTTTGCCCGTCAACACATGGGTGGGTTAATAAACGTGGTATATGTATACCATGGACACTGCTGAAACACTTTATTATTTAACCCACTTTTTTAGATAGAAAGTTTGTTGGGTTTCCCTGTCCCCTGAAGTGCTCTCTGGTTTTCTTTGTCCTTGGGGGTTCTGTCACCTTTGAAGCTGGCCTTGGGGTGACCCGTGTCACAGCAGCCCTGCCTCCTCCCCACAGGTTCGCCATGTTCCACCAGGTGCGTGTTCCTCGCCAGAACCTCCTGAACCGCACTGGAGACGTCACCCCAGATGGCACCTACCGTAGCCCCTTCAAGGTGCGGTGTTTGTGGCGGGTAGTCTGTGCAGCGCTTGCTTCCAGGAGCCTTCCCCACTCACATCCTGGTGCCACGCCCCCCCTCATCTGGGGGACACCCCTCTGTGGCGAGCTTGGCGGGGGTACCTCTCCTGGTTTGGATCCTGGTGCCCCAACCAGGAAGGGGACCCTTGGGTTGGCACGGCCCCCATGCTGGTGTTGGGGTGAGCCGGGGCCTCACAGCAGCACTGGCTGACCTGCCTGGGGGCATCCTCCCCACACCCGGGGTCCCCTTCCAGTGCTGCCTGAGGGCTCAAAGGGGAAAGGTCTCCTGGTGAACTGCCGTCAAGGGGGTGACAGAGTCTTCCGGTGTCCAGAACCATCCTCCGCTCCATGCATGAGGGTAGAAGAGAGACTAGTGGCGTGGTTCTGGGCAGAGGTGGCCCAAGTCCTAGCTGACCGCCCCTGGGAACCAGGAGTGTCCTAAGCATGGACCCTGCAGAGGAGCACCCGGACCACAGGCACCCTCTGACTACCCAGAGAGCCAGGATGTAAAGTGAGAGTGACGTAGACTTAGGAGATAGGGAGGAAGGTCAGCAACAGGAAACAAGAAGTCATCTAAAACATGGAAATACTAGTATAAAATTAATTAAAAATTCATGTAGAAATAAAATAACTGAAAGAAAGAGCACAGTAGGTGGGGCGCACAAGCAGGAGAACGAGTTAGAGGCTGGAAAGTTGTCCTCTAGACGGCAGCAGGCCAGGATTAAAGAAAACGAAGAAGAGACAAAGTTTTTAAGAAACAAAGGAGACAAATGTCTCCAAATTAAAGAAAGCAAGACCTTGGACTGGAGGGACTCGTGGAGTTCCAAAGAGGAAAAATAAAGAAGAGCCCTACACCAGGTACATAGTAGAGAAATTTAAGAATATTAAGAGAAAATTCTGAAATCCTCCAGATCTGACTTTAATATAATAAAAATCGCTTTAACTTCAGCTTTCTCAAACACCACACTGAATGCAAGAATATTGTGAAATGATATTTGACACCATTGAGGGAAAATAAAATGTGTTTTTAAACAAAGCTGTCATTCCCATGTGACAGTGCGAGAAATATTCTCAGGCACACACAGCTCTGGCAGATTGCCACCCGAGTGCCGCAGTGATTTGGAAGAAAGGCCCAGATGATAAAAGAAATGAACCCAGGAGAAGCAGGAAGAGACGGGGTGTGGTGATGAGATAATCTGGTGAGGGTGGTGGGTTAGACGTGCCCACAGCCCACTGCTGGGCCTGGAAACAGCCGCTGCTGAATACCCTGCTGTGTGTGCCGAGATACTGAGCGGGAGGTTCCAACTAGGCACACGGAGGAACTGCCCATGTTACAGGAGCACAAGGAGCAAAGGTTTCCATTAAAGCAGCAGTCCCCAACCTTTGTGGCTCCAGGGACTGTTTCATGGAAGACAATTTTTCCACAACCAATGGGGTGGGTGGGATGGTTAGGGATGATCCAAGCATATTACATTTATTGTGCAATCAAACCTCTCTGCTAACAATAGTCTGTATTTGCAGCTGCTCCAGCGCTAGCATCGCTGCCTCGGCTCCACCTCAGATCACCAGGCATTAGATTCTCATAAGGAATGGACAGCCTAGATCCCTCACGTGCGCAGTTTGCGGTAGGGTTCGAGCTCCTGTGAGAATCTCATGCTGCTGCTGATGTGACAGGAGGCGGAGCTCAGGCACCAATGTGAGTGATGGTGAGCGGCTGTAATGCAGAGGAAGCTTCGCTCAGTCGCCCACCACTCACCTCCTGCTGTGTGGCCCGGTTCCTAACAGGCCACGGACTGGTACTGGTCTGCAGCATGGGGGGTTGGGGACCACAGCATGAAACCCCTTAGGATGGCTGCCTTTGATGGGCAGAGAGAAATTCAAGGGGGAGTGGGGTAAAAGGAATGCATTTAATGTATTTTGTTTTGTTTTGGAGACAGGGTCTCACTCTGTCCCCAAGACTGGAATGTAGTAGCTCACTGTAGCCTTGAACTCCAGGGCTCAAGTGATTCTCCTGCTTCAGCCTTCTGAGTAGCTAGGACAATAGGCACACACCACCAGGTTTTGCTGATTTTTTTCATTTTTTGTCGAGAAGGAGTGTCACTGTATTGCCCAGGCTGGTCTCAAACTCCTGGCCTCAAACAGTCCTCCTGCCATGGCCTCTCAAAGTGCTGAGATTACAGGTGCCAGCAACCACACCCAGCCAGGGGAACACATTTTATTGACAAAATCTCAGAACCAGAAATGGAGTTGCAATCCAAAGACTATCCCCTGACCCGCCCTCTGGCAGCACAGGCCATGTCTCATTGTCACCAGGGTAAAGGCAGGGCCTTGGGACCTCCAGGTGGACGATTTGCAGGTCCCACAGGGCAGTGCTCCTGCGCCGCACTGTGTGTGCTGTGCTTGCTGTCTGCCTGGGGTGGCCCTTCCTCTGGGTGCCCCCATCCCATCCACAGCTCACTAATGACACTTGTCCTTGCCTTACAGGTCCACCCTGCTGGACCTGTACCGTCCTGTGCCTGGGGTGCCCTGGGGGCAGGACCTGGGTGGGTGGGCACAAGTTGACATTGAGGGAACATGCGAGTGTGCCCTCACCTCTGCTCCCTGTGAGGTGGCCACGCGGTCGGGCTCACGCTCAGCGTCTGCTTTCCCTCGCAGGACGTCAGACAGCGCTTCGGAGCGTCCCTGGGTGGCTTGTCCGTGGGTCGAGTCTCCATCATGTGCATGTCCGTTGTTAACTTGCAACTGGCCGTATCCATAGCTCTTCGTTTCTCAGCCACTCGGCGGCAGTTTGGCCCAACACCGGAGGAGGAAATACCGGTACTTGAGTATCAGTTGCAGGTACAGGTTTCCAAGTATCATTTCACTTTCTTTCTGTTATGCATGCAAATATACTACTTTTTAGATAGTTGCAATTTGGTTCCTGGGAGTTGGTCAAAACTCCTAATGGAATTAATAAGACAGTTACCAGGAATGCACATCTCAGGCAGCAAGGCTCCTAGTAAAGAAGGAGTGTACAGGAAGTAGCCAAATGAAGAAAATGGACAGAAGTGAGGCTAGGAGGCAGGTGTGTGCACCCACTGCACATACAGGTTGGGCAGGTGGTGGCATTGCATGTCCTGGGCATGTGCTTTGACACAGTCAAACCATCTCTAAGAAATTATTCCAGGGAGATAACTGTTAAGAAGCAGCAGCCAAGCGTGCAGCCCTGTGTGCTGTGACGGTGGTTAGAGCAGCAGACGGGGTCACTGTGGACAGGCACAGCCACGATCACACACCAAGGGGAAGTAAACGGTCGCAGCAGACCTCTCTACAGTGGCCCTCCCTACGTGCTCTGTGTTTGGTCTCCGCAGCAGGCGGGTTGGAATTATCATTCCCAGTTTACAGGTGGGGAACTGAGGACCAAACCGGAGACGCCAAATCAAAGTTAGTAGCTAAATCCCGCCCAGGTCTTGGGCCAAGCTTTGCATAATCAAATGTATATTTGGGTGAAAGTTCGAAAACGTAACAGCAGTTACAATCCCAGTTGTTTCTTTCAACATCCCTTTCACTGTGGCCATGAACTTGCTTTAGCAAGTGTCCTGGTTCATGCCTGTGCAGCTCTCACCCCATCCCCTGCCAGTCTCGTGGCCTGTGTGGTCACGTGCATCTGGGTGCTGAGGGTGCTCAGTGCTTAGCGAGCTCTGGGAGCCACAGTGCTTGTGCTCATGACCCAGGTCCACCAACCAGCTGTGTGCTCTCGGGCAGGGTTCCCACCCTCTCTGCTCTAGTGTCCTCATTTGTGAGTTTCACAGGGCGGGTGTAAGGATTAAGAAGTTGATACATGGGGCAGCTGGCACAGAGCCTTGGTGGTACCTGGGACGTGTCAGACCGTGGTGGTGACGGTTTCCCAGGTGCCTTCCAGGTGCATCCCCTCCCTCCCTCCCAGCCGTGGATGTGTCCTGGTCTGTGCCAAGTGTGTGAGGCTGCCCCTCAAGGAGCTATGGCTCCGCCTGCCCTCGGTTCCTGTCTGGCCCGGGGTAGTAACTACGTCCTGCACAGGCCCACAGCACACCTGCTGCCAGCCAGCCTGTATGCGGCATGGCGGCCCCCAGCATGGTGGCCTTCCCAGTTCACAGGGAGACGGACATTTTGTTCTCAAGTGACTTTGACAGGACAGCTCTGAGGGGTGGGTGTGCAGGGAGTTGTTTGAGGTTGTACATCCAAGGTGATGGGTGAACTGGCCGAATTGGAAGCCTGTCACGATGAAGGTTGCCTCGGGTACCAGGAAGACACGGGGAGGCCTCAGCACTGACGGAGTGGGGCCCTGACACCCTCCCCTTCCTCTGCCTTCACAGTCCCCCAGGGCAGCGGCCCTCAGTGGGAGCTGTGGTGTGCTCATGCGGATGTCTGTTGTTCCAGCAATGGCGCTTGCTTCCTTATCTGGCGGCTGCCTACGCCTTACACCACTTCTCCAAGTCACTCTTCCTGGACCTGGCAGAGCTGCAGCGGGGCCTTCTGGGAAAAGACCGCAGTGCCAGGCAGGTGAGGTGGCATTCCCTTTCCTTAGCAGCACTGTCGTCCACATTTCACAGAGGCTGCACAGCACAGATTCAGCCTTCATTTCAAAACAAAGCCAGTCAATGGGCATGCTAGGCGTGTCCCTGCAGTCATGACCCTGTTTGAAACTGGGCGTCCACTGAGATTTGAAGTTTGGGCACTCGGCCACGTCCCTGTCCCTGCTTTAAGGATGTGCTGACACGACTTTGGATTCGGTCTGTGAGTTCAGCTGTTGTTCTCCTTTTGAGAACACGACGGTTTTGCAAAATCGGCACTACCAGCCCCTCAGTAGATTTCATGGTTCCAAGCCTTCATAAACAACCGCACAAAGGTCTGAATCAGCCAACTGGATTCAAGTTGACAGTCAAGGATTTGTGCCAGCAACGAGCGTGCAGATCCGCTGAGATCAGCCACTACATGAGGCGGAGGCCGTTGCTAATTTCTTGGTGGATGGTTTGCGAGCAGGTTTTCCACAGTCCCCCTGCTGCTTCCTGAGCGAGAGTAAGATGTGAATCAAAGAAATGCGTTTGGAAACGGGTTAGAAGTGCTGCAGACAGGGGCTATGTTCCATGTTGGCAAGAGCCAGTGTTGAATGAGCATGTTGCAGAACGTTCAGCATGAACACGGAGGAGTCCAGAGGCAAGGATGGGAGGGGCGGCCACCGGGGTTCATTGCAGAGCAGACCAGAAGCCTAGCGGGGCCTAAGTGGGGAGCATTCGTGAGAAATGAAGAGGTGGCCTGTTTTTCCCTAGCATGAGTCACTGCAACTTCTGCCAGCTGACGTTTGCGTTGTTCTCCTGTTAATAATGCTGTAAAGTGCGGTCACACTTTATTCTTTCTGCAACTCGTGGTTTAACCCCGGCACAGCAGGACCTAAGAGTAGCCCCTTATATGAAGCTGAAAACACTAGTAAAATTGTTTTAATTATTAGATGTGAAGGAGAAGCAGAAGAATGTTTATAAACACGTGTTGGGCAGGAGGGAAGAGGACACGAGCACCCTCACAAGGCCGATGTCAGGTGCCCTTAAGTTTCTGGGGACTGACCGACCCCAGCCCTTCTCTCTCCCCGCAGGGAGGCGCTGTCTCCAGCATCGGGTCTGACTTCCTGGCCCTTCGTCATAGTTTTGCCACAGGTGATTGCAGCCCCAGCTGCGTGTTGTTCTCTTACACTTGTGAACTTTGCATAAGCTGGTCTTGATGCCTGTTCTGCAGTTTGCTTTGGGACACAAAGCAAAGCTGAGGTCCCTTAGCTTTATCTGCTGGACAGAGCTGGGTCTGTTTTCATTGCATGTGCAAGAACCTCGGCGTGGCCACTCAAGGATGAGGGTGTTTTTGTTTTCGATTAAAATTGGATTTCCTTTTCTGAAAAGGGGGGGTATCTTGGATTGGACTGGAGGGACACAGCCCTTTGGTACTAGTGCTGAAGCTGAGCCATGACTTTTGTTGTCAGAAGTGTCTTCTCACCTGTTCTTGTTGGATTCCTTTACCCAAAGGCAGAGCTTGGACATGAGATCCACGCTCTGGCATCGGCCGGCAAGCCTCTGGCCTCATGGACGGCCCAGCAAGGAATTCAGGAATGCCGGGAGGCGTGCGGAGGACACGGTTATCTGGCTAGTAGGTGTTGGAGATGTGGGGGTGGGGCGGTTTCCTGTCCTAAACCTACCATTTGCTCTAGACCGGGGCTGGCAAACAATGTCCTGCCCAAGGACCAATCCAACCTGCCACCTGTTTTTGTAGCTAAAATTTTATTGGAACACAACCATGCCCAATCATTCACACATTTTCTACAGCTGTTTTTACACTGCAGCAGCAGAGTTGAATTGTCACGACATAGACCATGTGGCCTGCAAAGCCTGAAATATTTCTCATTCGGCCCGTTACGGAACAATTTTGCCAGCCTTGCCCTAGACAGAGCCTGCTACTTTCTGATGCCTGGTGTTTCTTGGTCAGAATCTGGGGATAAGAATGAAGTATGGAGAAACTGTGTGAATGAGCCCACTAAAGCCAGGGCAGAGAGCAGGTTATCTGTTTATTTGAATTTAACTCTTTGATTCATGACTTGGTGTAACTAGTACCAAGTTTTATTCTGATAGAAAATTCTTAAATTTAAGAAAAAAAGGGTTAGTTTTATTGGCATTAACTGTTGTTTAGGCAGCTGGCGTGTGGCTAAGATAGGGTGACCAGCCAGCCTGGGGCCAGGTCCTGGCGTGGCCTCCCTGATATTGTAACTGGGTGAGCTGCCTGACCTCACTGCGCCTCGGTTTCCTTGTGTATAAGATGGGGTTAGTAACAGTGTCCCCACAGCATGGATTCTCTCCAGGATTAAGTGAATTAATGCAGACAAGGTGTTAGCACAGGATCTAGCATGTAGTATGTGTCCAGTGACTTTTATCTGCTATTGTTATTAGTAGAATCACTGTCATTATCTGCAAACCTGTAAAACTTCCTTTGTGCTGATCTTAAATAATTGGTTAAAAACTGATTGTTCAGAGAAGCCACATACACATGCAAAAGAGCGACAGAATTGGCAAAAACCTTGCTGATCTGCAAAAGCATTTTAGGTTCTTGCCAAGTTTTGTGGCTTAGTGTCTGTTTACCCTGTTGCTGTCCTGTCGTGTGCCTGATCCAGCGTGGGGTGGGCAGCAGTGTGGCCCCTGTGATCCCTCCACGCCCTGTGTCTTGTCACCTGCGACACGTGGGTAGCAACGGCTGTGCGTGAGTTACTCATCTATGTGTTTTTTCCTCTGTGCAGTGCTCTTTGTAGTTTTTATTTGTTGTTATAATTCATAGAAATGCTATAAATAGTTCAGCTTTGTTCTGTTTTTAAATAGAATAGGAAAATTGAATCTTGCAGGATTGCAGAAAACAAAAAACTGAATCAAGGTTCATTTCGTGTACAAACGCTGGCCTGAGACCAATAAGACCAAAGTCAGCCGGGTGCGGTGGCTCACGCCTGTAATCCTAGCACTCTGGGAGGCCGAGGTGGGCGGATCTCTCAAGGTCAGGAGTTCGAAACCAGCCTGAGCAAGAGTGAGACCCCGTCTCTACTATAAATAGAAAGAAAGAAATTAATTGGCCAACTAAAGATATATATAGAAAAAATGAACCGGGCATGGTGGCACATGCCTGTAGTCCCAGCTACTCGGGAGGCTGAGGCAGAAGGATTGCTTGAGCCTAGGAGTTTGAGGTTGCTGTGAGCTAAGCTGACGCCACAGCAGTCACTCTAGCCGGGGCAACAGAGTGAGA
>CAUYRT010057681.1:0-66751 GCA_963574885.1 Lepilemur ruficaudatus
AAAATTTGTGCCCATTGCCTACTTTTTTTTTTTTTTTTTTTTTGAGACAGAGTCTCACTCTGTTGCCTGGGCTAGAGTGAGTGCCCTGGCGTCAGCCTAGCTCACAGCAACCTCTAACTCCTGGGCTCAAGGAATCCTTCTGCCTCAGCCTCCCAAGTAGATGGGACCACAGGCATGCGCCACCATGCCCAGATAATTTTTTCTATATGTTTTTAGTTGGCCAATTAATTTCTTTCTATTAATTAGAAAGGTCTCGCTCTTGCTCAGGCTGGTCTTGAACTCCTGACCTTGAGCGATCCACCCGCCTCGGCCTCCCAGAGTGCTAGGATTACAGGCGTGAGCCACCGCGCCCGGCCCATTGCCTAATTTTATAGCTTTTTATTTTAATTGTCCCTCACATAGGGTTACACCATTTATTCCCACATAACTCTTTGTCCACTCTGGTGTTTTTATGAAATGACAAAATTTATATCAATTGATACAAATGCTATTATTTATGAGATTCAATTCATTTAAGATTATTTTAAGTACTTTCTACATCCGTTGGGGATATTTAAAAGTTTGGGTGTTCTAGGTTATTTTTTATGTTTTTGGCATAAACCCAGCACGCTTAAGATAGAAAGGAAGATAGATATTTGAGGAGATGATGATGATGATTAAATCCTGTCACCTTACAATAATTTAGACAATTTTTTAGGAATGTATTACATGATCATTCTCATAGCAAACATTTAGATATATTCACAGATCCTTCTTAATATGAAAGAACGTAATTTTTTTCCCAAAATAAACAGCAACCAAAATGAAATAGCTTCTTGCAATATCAAACCTGTGTTACTCCTTACCCTTGGATAAAGAATCACGTGGTACCCTGGATCAATTAATTTGTTGAAATAATCTGATACCAGTGCTTGGTCTTCATACTTAGCCATGGAGAAAAGGGGAAACCTCAGTTCCGTATTATGTCAGCTCATCTTTAGGCTTCATTTGGAAACTGCTTTCAGTCCTTGCGTTGGGCCTACAGAAGTAAATTCAAGTGGGATAAATAATTGGCAAGCTGTCACATATTTATTTAGTCAGACTAAGGGAATTTTAATAAGAGCAATAATAGAAAGGGTGTTAAATGCACCCTTTTATTGGCTAAAGTATTATATTTGCTCTGCTTTGTGCTGGATGTTGACAGTGTTTGCTGAAAATTGTTTTGAATTTATTATTATTCTTTTCCATACTAAATTAGGAAAGTATTAAAGCTGGATAGGGCCTTGGGAACAACTTTTATATTCAATAGAAAGATAAGTTATTTTTCCAATAAAATGATGGCTTTCATTTATAAAAATAAGATATGTTTTATAAGCAATACATTATTTAGAAAGAAGTTAGTAGCTGATAGGGGACCTGTATGGAATTTACAAAAAGGAAATAACTGTACTTACACCATCTTAAGACATCACTATTTTCATATTTTATGAGAATAAGCAATTAGTAAATAATACTGAGTTCTTTAAGGTGAAAAAGGTGAAGTTAAGTAAGCTCATTTATAATAGAATTACCATTAGATACTCATGGAATATATCATGATCTCTACCCAAAAACATTTAATATGATATCTCTATCTCAGAATGGGAAAAAAGTCTCTCTGGAATCCTGTATATTTCAATAATTTACTGGCAATCCTTCCAGTATGAAGATTGGAGAATAGGAAAGGAAACTATATCTATTAGATTAATAAATTTTTTTTTTTGAGACATAGTCTCACTCTGTTGCCTGGGCTAGAGTGCTGTGGCATCAGTCTAGCTCACAGCAACCTCACACTCCTGGGCTCAAGCGATCCTCCTGCTTCAGCCTCCCGAGTAGCTGGGACTACAGGCATGTGCCACCATGCCCGGCTAATTTTTTATATATATATATTTTATATATATATATTGTTAAGCTAATTTCTTTCTATTTTTTTAGTAGAGACAGGGTCTTGTTCTTGCTCAGGCAGGTCTCGAACTCCTGAGCTCAAATGATCCTCCCGCCTCAGCCTCCCAGAGTGCTAGGATTACAGGCGTGAGCCACTGCACTGGGCCTCGTTAATAAATTTGTACTAAGGGACAACATTGTAAAAATAAAGAATTTATTTTTCAGTTTCTAAAACATTTTTTCAGTCATTCACATTAGATTTATATTTTTTAATTTCTGTTGATCTAATATTATTGGAAATAGTAATAGTCATTCCATTGGAGCCAGTTCACATTAGATTTATTTTTTTAAAATTTCTATATTATACTCTAGGATATTGAGAGTGAAAAATCTGAAGAAGTATGCTGTGACCCCAGAATAGTACATTTCAACATACAGCTTTTTAGAATACTTGTTTTACATATTTTCAAGCCTATCCTTCTAGTTTTATGTATATAAATGCTCATAATTTTTATTCTCCAACCTCCATTATAAACAAATAACCCCATCAGAAAGCCTTATAGCTCTGGAGAGATTTAAGAAAAAGCAGGTCAGGTTGGGCATGGTGGCTCACGCCTGTAATCCTAGCATTCTAGGAGGCCGAGCCAGGAGGATGGCTTGAGCTCAGGAGTTCGAGACCAACCTGAGCAAGAGCGATACCCTGTCTCTACTAAAACTAGAAAGAAATTAGCTGAGCAACTAAAAATATATAGAAAAAAATGAGTTGGGCATGGTGGCGCATGCCTGTAGTCCCAGCTACTCGGGAGGCTGAGGCAGGAGGATTGCATTGGAACAAAATTAACAATAGCAGACAAAACCAGTTAGGCCTCCTAAGTGACCTCAACCTTGCTTGCTTTGCAAACATAAGCAAAAGTTAACTTGAGGTATTTCAATTTCTTGCAAAGGCCTATTCACAATGGAATATTACTCAATTTTAAGAAATGACAGTGAGTTAGCACCTCTTGTATTATCCTGGATTAAGCTTGAGCCCATTATTCGAAGTGAGGTGCCACGTGAAGTTTTTGAAAACTTAAGTGAGTTGCTTTATGAAAGCGGTGAGATGAAGCTGTGAGCTGCGAAGGAAGGAAGCAACTGCAGAACGAGATGGTAGCCTTAGAGAAAAACAGACCGGAAGGGAGGGCAGGTGTTAGCACTTGGTTCACTGCTGGCGGGAACAGGGTCAGCAGGGAGGGAGAGAGGAGTAACCAAGATGGAAGCAGATAACCTAGGAGTAAGGCCCTGAGATGGGGTGTAGAAGGAAACTTTTTTCCCTTACTGCATTCCTCCTCTTGTGCATCAGATAGAAATGTCTGTCCTTTCTGAAGGATTTTTGAAGAAAGCTTTGGCTTTTCTTTCATCCTCCTGCTCCCATGCCTCAAAGGAAGAAGAGTGGCTTCTCAGACTGTGGATGTATGGCCCAGCCTCCTCTGTCTTCTCTCTTTGGGACCAGACTGCCCACAGCAAGTCCGTGTCAACTCCTGTTGTCCTTGGGGCAGTCTCAGCAGGACATTGCTTCTCCAAATTCCAGCTTGTCATAGGGTCCTTCCTCCTGTGTCTGTTTCTCATTTGGTTCAGGACTTAGAGAGGGAACAGGGTGGTGAGTACATTAAAACCCCACATATAGAGAGAAGGTGCAATTGGATTCAGAGTATGTGGAGAGATTGGCTTTAACAAGAGGACCATGTTCTCTTTTGTAATAGGAAAATTGTTTTAAGTAGTGGGAAAAGATAAATGTAGGTTTATAGAGTTGCTGATGAGAAGACAGAGTAATTTCTTTAATGTAATTTTAAAGATTATATGTTATGTTTATCTGAAGAAAGCCTAAAATCCAACTTTGTTGTACTGAGAACACTAGTCTTCATGTGTTAAGTCACTATCATCCAAACAGAAGGAAACTATAACACATACACTCAGTAATTCTCAAACTGAAGGAGAGGACATGGTGTGCCCTATCTAGGATAGCTAATCAGAATATGTATAGGGCAGTATTCAAAAATATCTTTTTCAATCAATAATGTAATCAATAATGCAATCTTATATTAAAAAAACACAAAATATCGTTTTCATTTTAAAACAGTCAGGATGCCTTAAGGATGTTTTATATTCATCAATAAAATTATTTAGTTTAGAGAAGTCAAGGAAAAAAAAGGATTAACTAGAGTGATGTTTTCTATCCAATTTCTGAATTAATATGTAACTAAAAAACATATTTTTCTATCTCTTCATTTCCTGTTTCTCAAGTCTTCATTTGGGGAAATTAAGATGGGAGATTGCTGTATTACCTTGTCATTTTAACTATAAACTATTGGGCTTTGGCCCAGATGATTATTACCTGAAGAAGCTATCTTGATTAAGTTTGGAGTTGCCTTATGTTTTACAGAAGCAAAACTACATTTTAATCAGCTAGTCCATATGCTTTATACAGATAGTTTGTATTAGGCCTTGTTAAAAATAGGTTCCTTTAATCAGCAAGGTTGGATGGAAGCCCAAAATCTTGAAATAGTCTTACTTATTCTGATTGCTCCTTCTTAAAATGAATAAACAGAATGCGACTGACGGGGCAATAGCATGTTACAAATCATTTCATCAAAGGTAATGAAATTAAATTTCAGCTCTGAGTTATTGCCAAAGACTGTTTAACATTTACAAGAATTTGACTTCCAAATCCTTCTAGCCCTAATCTTTGGATTTACATAATGCGTTTCTACTTTCAGGCTTTTCCAGTTGAAAGGCTTTGAAGTTCCAAGGCAAAAACTGAAATATATTGGAAATTTGTGTAATTTCAAAAGTGAATGCTTGCAATATAGTGGCATAATTGGAAAGTACGTGGAGGGGAAAACTCCTAAAAATTTTACTACCATTAACCTAGTGTTTTGAAACTTTATAGTCAAAAGAGGATAAGCAAAATTCTTAATGATTGCTCCAAGAACATGTAGTATATATTTCTCATCAGTAAAAATATTAATGTCTTATCATTAGGTTGTTGAAAGCAGTAGATCCTGGACTTGAACCCAAGATCTTTGATTTGAGAGTCCTTGCTGTTTTTGCTCTACCATAGCACCAATGAAAATTTTTGCATGAGGATATCCATTTATCAAAGCTACAGAATGTTTATTTAGAAATTACAAAACTAGACTTAGTGATTAAAGAAGTGAGATATTGTTCAGATTTATTATAGTGTTAATGGGACTATTTCCTTTTTCTATCCTGGCTCCAACACACATCCCCATAATGGGATGGGGAGGAGGCTATGTTATGTGGGTGCATTAACGTAGTCATTGTATCTCTTATTAATACCAAACTATCAAAATCTTACTCTTTTAGTTTATTTTCATAGGTTTCTATATGTAGACTTGCCTGCAGTTTTGCATTTCTTGTGTTTTATTTTTTATTTACCTGTGGTGAAACCAATCATTTGTTCAGCAATTTGTTTACTAAGTGCATACTGTACACCAAGTACTATGCTAACTAAGTCCTAGAAATAAAATGGAGAACAGAATAGAATTTCCATGAATGTAGTAATTGAGTTGATCTGGTGGTGAGGACTTCTAATAGAAAATGACTCCCTCGTATACCTCTTTTCTGTAAGATGGTGCAAGAATTGGAATATAAATAAACCAGCTAGCAAACTTAGAGGACTCAGATGTCTTTTTCATGAAAGGTCAGTAAGAAATGCTAACCTTTTACGTCAGTGTTTATTAAACACTAGAGAGGCAGAATTGATTTAGAATTTAATTTCTAATATTTATAACATAAAATTAGGTATAATAGCGATGAGTCCAGGTATGCTTCTATATGAATCTTACTATTTATACTGGCCTTACCTGAGTTGAATTCAATTGCATTTAACAAGAGAATCTTTGGTTTTTGCCAGGATTTCTGGGAAACCATTCCCACATATCATGGCACCTGTGGCTTAATTCTTAACTTTATGTTCCCTGAATTTCCACGATGGGGGAAAGCATAAATTTCTTAAAATGAATGCATGGTTAGAAACACGTCTTTTCTAGTTTTGGTGTCCCATTTGCTGTTCCAACACTAACACCTTTGAATTTCCAAAGGATACTTCTGTTGAAGCATTTTGCTTTGGTTTAGAATTCTAAAAGGAAATTGTGTGATTACTGATTCCACATTAATTAGACTTTCTGTCTTAATCCTCCTGTTTAGGGGCACAAAGGATAGTATGGCCACTGCAAATATAGCGTAAGCTGGAATTGGCATATTCTACACCCCAAGGGATTGTTTTCTTGCTTGAAAGCATGAGTTTCCAATCTGTCATTTCTTCTGTGGTTGGACTTCTGAATATGCTTGGTTTTTGCTGATTTTTATGGTTTGTTTTTAGCTGCTGATTTTTAGTCAGACTGTATAGAAGGGGTAACAAAAACCCTTAATTTTGCAGTGTGAAAATTTTTTAGGCATTTGCTCCCAAAAGCTCTTTTTGAGTGACTTGAGACTTTTGCAGCAGCCACAGGATCCAACTTGGAAAACCTGCATCCTCAGCAGCTTTACTACTTTAAATAATATCCTTGCATTAGCTCTTTCAGGAAGCAAGGAGACAACTTCTCTAGCAGTAATGAGATGTGCAAACCACAGATGGTATTCTTGCTGGAAATTACTGGAAAAGGCTACAAGTGTTGGGCCTTTAGGGCACAGCCCTTTACATGCACTTAGACACACAGAGAGACACCCATTTGTGTAATTATACAACTAATGGGGGGGGGAGTGTAAATTGTATAGCTACTACTAGGACTATGCATTTCTGTGGATTTTACAAAGTTCTTTCCCAGAAATTAGCACATTTTATGTTCACAATAACTTTCTTAGTTAGAGCAGGCACATAGTATGAATGCTATTATCAGGTAAGAAGACCTACACAGTCCAGGTCGTTGCCCAAAGTTATATGGCTGGTAAGTGTAAGAGCTGAAATTTATCTCCATCTCCTAATTCCAAAGTGTGGACTTTAGTTCAAAATGCACTGGTTGGATTCCAGCTTCCCTAATTTCTAGCTCCATTACTTTCTCTAAACCTCAGTTGACCCCTCTTCAATTAGGAAATATGATTCCTACATCATAGGTTTGTTGTAGTCAGTAAATCAAATAAAATATGTATAGCATATGGCCTTGAACGTGATGCATCATACTCAATGACTCTTTGCATTTGCTTGTTTTTGTATGCAGCAAAAAATTATATAAAATTTATTATGTGCCAAATCTTCTAAGTGCTTTTTCAAATATTAATTTAATCCTCATGTCAATTTTGTGACAAATATTATTAATATCTCCATTTTACAGATGAGAAAACCAAGGGAAGGAGAGTTTAAGAAAATTGCCCAAAGTTACACAGCTAGTAAATGCCATATTATGGATTCAGTTCCAGGTAATCTAGCCTGATGTCCATAGTCTTAGCCACTATTCTACTGTTTTCAAGGTACACAGTTGAATAAATGTAAATGTAGCTTTTACATTTTTACAATGTTATAGCACTGAAAATTTCTCAGGCCTAGTGGATATTTCCCTTATACTATAATGGATTTTCTCAACTGTTGCTACTATTGCCAACAATATCCCAGGACTATAGTAAGTGGATAGTAGAAGATTTTTGTTTCTAGATAGCTATAGAACTCAGGAACATATCCAATTAGTTACAATGCAGGCACAATTTGAATTCCACTTGATGGGAGAGGTAATTTCAGTCAAGAACTCAATTAAATGAAAACAGTTTTTTTCTTAAGCATTTAAGTCATATATGCGTATAGTTTTGGCTTAAGGTAGAGTTTTATCATCCAGTATTTAGACAAGATTACAAAACTACCAAAAGATGCAGAGCACGATAGAAAAGGAAAGATGGGAAGCATTGCTTGGCTATGACATGAAGGGATGATGATAGAAGGGTGGAGATAGTTGGAAGACAAAAACCCCACAATGTGAGAGAAAAAGAGAAGACAAGACAAAAACAGTAAGTGGTAAGTAATAGTTTAAAAGGGTTAAATGTGAAGATTAGAGAAAATTCTCCATGGTGAGAGCTATTGAAATAGAAAATTGACCCAGATCTTTGGGAGAGGCCCTCTATGGTCGGCAATGTAAAGCCACATTCAGTCACTATTGGTCTGTGCCCTGAGCTTTGGGATGTGCATTCATTCATTTAAGTCCAAAGATGCATTTATTCTGCTCAAGAAGTGATTCAGAAAATGAGTGCAAGATATTTTATGCTTCTAATAAAGTAGAAGGTATGCAATGGTAAACTTTAGCTATTTGCTATGAGAGTCGTTCTGTTTAAATTGGTTGGTGTTGGATGTTTTCTAGCAATTATTATTATTATTTTTTTCCCTCCAGTTCCTATGACTTCAGATTTCATCATCAACTTACAGGGCTTCTCCTGCTCCTTGAGAACTGGTTGAAATGGGCTTGAACCCTACTCTTACAGAATAGAAAAGTCAAAAGCCCTCCTCATACTTCCTTGCCCATTCTTATCCTTACTTCCTCATGGTTCTCTGGTCTCTACCTCTGCTTCTGAGTTTGCTGTCTAAGGCCAACCCTGTTCAGATTAAAAGAATATGCATATATGTACTCAAATGACCTATGTGATGGGTTTAGTTATTTTCTGAAAGACCTGGGGACTGTCTCAAGAGAAATACCACATTGCACACCATACAAGAGATTCCCATTCAGCTTGTTCTCTTGTTATCCTGTACTCCTGCCTTAAAACCCGCACTTCAGAATGAGTGAAGCCTCCTAAAAAATGGAGTGCTGTCCCTGCAGGTTCAATGTTTATCTGAAATGGTGCAGCAGCAAAGGAGTCTGAGAAGCTGATACCGTTTTTTCATCATCCCTGGGAATTCTAAAGAACAAAATTCCATCATCCCCTTACATACTCTCATAAAAAGATCGGATGTATCGAGAGCTTCCTGGGTAGGCGCTATGCTAGTCACTTTCACGTAGCACGTTTATTTGATTCTCAGAACCTTTCTGGGTATATTTTACCCCTGTTTTACAGATGAGGAAACTGAGTCACAGAAAAGTGTCCGACATTGTTATCACGCTGAAAGAAGGTATTGGAATACATGTGGAGAGGAGTAGGGTAGATCCTTTCTGCTCGAAAGCAGAGGAACAAGAGAAAGCAAGGATTGTGAAACACCAGACAGTTGCTTATAGGAGCCATGCCGAGAGAGATGACTCCTTTTACTCAGTTCCTATTCTCCATCCAAGTTTTCAGGGCTCATTTTCCTTTGGAAATGCAAAGCACATTGAACAAGGATCCTTTCAGTGCCTATTACGAGATTATTTTTGTCTCTATTTGTAGTTTTCATTTATTATCAAAGGGTATTTTATCTCATGCACACCTACATATTCCATTATGCTATATTTACATTTGTTTAACACATCTAATTAAGCACATTGTTAAAAATTTAGAAAGACTTCCCCTTTCATGAAATTTGGAAATGGAAGGTAGCATTTAGCAGGTTTCCCTGTCAACCACAATAGTCATTTTTAGAATTGTTAGGGAGTAATTCAATTACCCACACACTTCTGCTTTCTAAGAACGTTCAAATGGTGCAAATGGAAATCTTGTATTAAGCAAGCCAGAAAACCTACTAGCAGGTTCTAGACTTTAGCAACAACAATGAAAACATGATACCCTTCAAGTCTTAGTCTAAGGAAGAGTGTTTGGTGAGGAAGGGGAGAAAGAAGAAGGAAAATACCAACGTGACATTTTCTGCTTGCCTTTGGCCTTTGGAGCCCAGCTGTCTCCTTTGCTCACTCCAAGGAGGCTATAAAAAGGGCATGAGACACTTACACATTTTGAAGTGGTAGTAGAATTCCATCAATCATAGTATCCAGCACTTTATCAAATATAAGCCATCCTATAAGCCAATATGATATTTTAATTTAGTGACTCTGATCAATTCTAAAATAGGCCAACATAAAATATAAATAGTTTCTGGTGATAGAATAATCTGCTATGTGAATTTAAGTTAAACTTTTCACATTTACAAAATGTAAATAACTGTTCATAATGATGATAATTGCTGCTGAGAACTACAGAGCAGTAGCTTTCTCTAAAATTCAATACCCTTCCTCTAAATCCTCTCTCCCCTGACCTCTACCCCAAAACCTTGCTTTATGTTGAAACTCAAATTTAATTTTGTAATAAAGTTTATAGGATGTACTATAGAAAATTGACATTTTTGTTTGTCAAAAATGATTGAATATTGGTGATTTCATAGGATTCAACAGAATACTTTCAGTGCAGGTTAAGTCTTTGTGTATAAACACAACACAGCTTTGAAAGCCATGCTGAGACAAATAAATCTGTTGCTTCTATAACCTGCAACTTATTTCTTTTCTTTTATTTTTAATTGAAAGATACAAATTGTATATATTTATCATGTACAACATGATGTTTTGAAATATGTATACACTGTGGAATGGTTAACCAAGCTAATTAATGTGTGCATTATCTCATTATTTTTTGCAATATGAACACTTATAATGTCTCAGCTATTTTCCAAATACAATACATTGTCATTTACTGTAGTTGCCTTGCTATAGAATAAATCTCTTGAACTTATTCTTTCCAACTAATATTTTATATCCTTTGGCCAACATCTCCCCGATATTGTACCCTCCCAAACTCCTGGTAACCACCATTCTACTCTCTACTTCTAAGAGTTCAACGTTTTTGGATTCCACATGCAAGTCAGAACATGTGGTATTTGTCTTTCTCTGTCTGGCTTATTTCACTTAACATAAGGTCCTTCAGGTTCATTCATGTTGTCATAAATGACAGAATTTCCTTTTTTAATAAAAGTTGAATAGTATTTAATTGTATATATATGCAACTTATTTCTTAACCTGTTCTTATTAATTTTAATGCCTTCTTTAGTTGTGTATAGTACTCTGTAACTTCTAGCTCCAGTCCACAAATGCCTAAGATAAGAATGGTGCTATTGGGAAGGCCAAGGTATTAAGAAAAAGTGGATAACCATGTACAGAATAAATCCATGTTTCCTCAAGTATGTGGTTCCCTAGGTGATTTTTTGGTGGTTACTTCTTCAGGGACAGTACCTGCAGCTTGCTTAACTTTGAGATACAGGTTTCAGCCTAATTTCCCCAAAGCAGTGCCGAGTGGTTCTTTTATCACATGATGACACCTTTGTTCAAACCTTTTCTTGGCCTCATTCTTTAATGACCTTGAAGCTCTATGTGATCTGACACCATCTTGTTGACTTTGTCTCCAGTTCTTGCCCTTTCCCTTTGCTCCAGCCACAGTGGCCTCCCTGTTCCTCTTACACAACACAGGTTTTGAAATGCTGCTGTCTTGGTTATACGCATGCACGGCCCCTTCCCTCTCAAAAGTCTGATGGTCCAAAAGCCCTACTTGGCTCCCCTGCATATAATAGTACACATGCACCCCCCCATTCCCTATCCCTTTTACTCTGCTTGATTTTAATCCACAGCACTGTTTGCCCCCTGATTTGTTAGATATTGATTTATTTACCTATTACCTATCTCCTTCCATAAGGATGAGTGCTCCATGACAGGGAGTGTTTTGCCTGTTTCAGTCACTGCGTATCCCTGGTGCCCAGAACAGTATGGAGTGGAGAGCAGCTATTTGAAGAATGAATGAACAGTCCATTTCAGCTCATGACAAACAGGTCGCTGAGTATAGGGAACAGTCCTTGCCAGTGAGGAAAGGATCCTTCATTATACTCTGCCAGTGTTTGGAGTTTGGAAGGCCAAGAGTTTCATTCCATTTATTTTTATTTTCACCTTTTTATAGCAAGCAGCCATTCAGTAACTATATATAATCTTTATTGCAAATGAATACTGTAGTTCCCCGCTTATCCATGGTTTTGCTTTCTGTGGTTTCAGTTATCTGCAGTAAAGTACAATAAGATATTTTGAGAAAGGGAAAGAGTGAAAGAGACTACATTCATGTAACTTTTATTATAGTGTAATTGTTCTATTTTATTATCACTGTTAACCTCTTACTGTGCCTAATTTATAAATGAAACTTTATCATAGGCATGTATGTATGTGAAAAAACATAGTATATATTACATAGGGTCTGGTACTATTCAAGGTTTCAGGCACCCATTGGGAGTCTTGGAACACGACCCCTGCAGATGAGGGAGGGACTACTGTAAGTTTAAAAGTCAGTCAATTTCTTATGGAAATGTTTTATTGAAGTATAACATATTCAGAAAAATGGAAAAATCATAGGTGGTTAAATGTTCACAGAGTAAATACATCATGATATCCAGTACCCAAGAAACAAAATAACACTGGAATCCCAGAAACCCCTTCATGTTTCCATCAATGTAATAACTCCCCAACAGTTAGCCTACCATAGTAATATCATAGATAGTATTGCTTGTGGTTTGGACTTAATATACATAGAATCATATAGCATGTAGTCTTTTATGTCTGGCTTTTTTGCTCAAAATTATTTTTATGAAAACCATCTGTGTGGTTGCAGGTAGTTGTAGTTCATTCACTTTTGTTATTGTACAAAATTCCATTCTACTGTGTTTTGTTTTGTTTTTTTTTTTTTTTGAGTCAGAGTCTCACTCTGTTGTCTGGGCTAGAGTGCTATGGCATCAGCCTAGCTCACAGCAACCTCAAACTCCTGGGCTCAATCGATCCTCCTGCCTCAGCCTCCCTAGTAGCTGGGACTGCAGGTATGTGCCACCATGCCCAGCTAATGTTTTTTCTATATATTTTTAGTTAGCCAATTAATTTCTTTCTATTTTTAGTAGAGACGGGGTCTTGCTCTTGCTCAAGCTGGTTTCGAACTCCTGACCTTGAGCGATCCGCCCGCCCGCCTCGGCCTCCCAGAGTGCTAGGATTATAGGCGTGAGCCACCGCGCCTGGCCTCCATTCTACTGTTGATAGACATTTGGGTTGTTTTCAATTTTTGTGTATTACAAATAGCTGCTATGAACATTCCTGAATGTGCGTTTTGGTGAACATACTGAAATGCATGCCATGAGCTTTGGTAGTTGTTGTCAGACATTTTTCCAAGGCGGTCTTAGCAGTACACTCTCCCACCAGCAGTGCAGGAGGATCCCATCACCACACTTAATATCATGTCAGGTGGGTGTGTTTTGAGTGTGCTGTGGTTTTAATTTGCATTTCTCATAACTAATGCTGTTGAGCACTTTTTAATATATTTGTTGCCAATTTGGATAAAGCCAGTCTATTTTCATGAATATGAAGTAGATAACATAGGTGGTATATGGATAAGGTAGAAGTCATATAGGTGATAAATAAGTGACTAAAATTTAACAAACATTGCCTTCTTTATTGACATTTCCTAATTGATAGTTTGTATTCCTCTTACAAAGCTTTTTCTCTGGGAAGTTCAATTCAATAGAAGCTTATTTGTAGGTTAATTATGAATAACCCTGTTTGCTGAATGGTGTGAGGCTACCAAGGTCTACGTCACAGGAAGCTTCCCAGAGGTCACATTTAAGCTCTGTCTAGAAGCATGAACAGGGCCTGGCAATGAGGCAGAAAGTGGAGGCCAAGGTACTAGAAAAGCCTGACTAAAGTGTGAAGGCGTAGAGATATACGGAACTTTTAGGAAATTGCAAGTATTCAGGTGTGGCTATCATAAATAATAAAGAGAACTGCCACTTTGTTTTCTACAGGGAAGTAAGACCTGAAAAATGACATGGAACATTAGCCTCCAGAAGTGGGTTAGGGTTTCATTACATTTGTTGTGTAGCGTGAAATGTTTGAATTTAACTGGTATCATTTACCAATGATTTTTACACCAAAGGAAACATTCCTGAGCTGGGAAAATATTTCATGGCTCGCTTCTTGCTTTCCAGGTTAGGCCTTATGTCAGCTCTCTGAAATGTAGAAGTGAGCAACGCATTTATTGTCATTGAGAATGTGTGGAGAAATAATGTGAACTCTATAATTTTTACAGCTAAGATGCTATTATGGATTAAGCAGAAAAGCACTGGCAGCCTCTAGTTAAAAAATCATTTCATTATCCTTTTTGGAGTTACAACTATTTATTTTTAACTGGTATTATTTAATACTATAGTATTATATAGTACTATATAGTATTGTAGTATTTTAATACTATAGTATTAAAAATATTTCTTTTGGAACTAAATACAGTTGCCAAATGCATTGTCTTTGACACCACATTTTAGGTTGCTATTAGAAAAATAAAAGTCCTTCATCACTTCACATTTTAATATATTTTAATGAAACCTTTTGAAATAATTAGGCAGAAGATTTTTCTTTCAACTAGTTTCAAAAATATTTGTGGAATTTATCGTAAAATACTGTAGGGAAGGTCAATAATTTCTGAATAGACCTGGTTCTATTTCAAGGCTAACTATAACTCAGTTGTTTAAAAAAAATTATGATGGAGACAAACATGGAAACAGATGTGTCCCTTGAGTCAGTATTCACAGCATGTGGTTTTCTTTACCTGTAGGTTGAAGAAAAAGTCCCAGTCGGTGGATATTACTGCTCCAGGGTTCAACCCTTTGGCTGGTGCAGGAAAGCAAACGCCACAAGCCAGTAAGCCCCCTGCCCCCAAGACACCCATCATTGAAGAAGAGCAGAACAACGCAGCCAATGCCCAGAAGCATCCTTCCCGAAGGAGTGAACTGAAGAGGTTCTACACCATTGGTGAGCACCAGATGTTTTATGCACTTGAATAGATGAAGTCTACCTGAATGGCACTGTGAATTTGTGGATCTTAGTTAAATGGCTCCTTGTTATATAACATGTACATCTTCCTGATGGTTTCTTTGTATATTTTCTGACACAGTCTCAACATAAAGATGGAAAAATACAGAAAACCTTCAGCAAAGTTAAATAAGAGAGCAGGTTTGGGGACTTTCTATAGACTAACCTAAGGCGGTGGGGCAGGGTGGGGAGAGAGAGTTAGATTTTTCCATTTTTAAGCTATAGGCTACTTTTTTCATTTTAGCCATTCTTCAGCCAGCGCCGTTTTGGGTTTTGGGTTTTGTTCTTTTCATTTTCCCTTCAGGCTTCCAAGTTTCTGACCCTGTTCTGTCAGGTTGTTAAGTCAGCCTGTGACTAACAAAGCCACTAAGAAAGTAAAGTTATTACATTCTGAGAGAGGACAAATTATATCGTAGGCCCGTTTTGGCCTTGCACATTGCTTCACTTTGGAAAGATTGAATCACATCCAGACCCTTCCTATGAGAGAGTAGCAAGCTATGGCTAGGGTTTTGCAGACATTAGGATTTTTTCCCCCTAGATAGAATAATATCCTGTATTTTTGAACTTTAACATTTAACTGAGGAGTTGTAGGTAATCAATCTAAACAAGTTGAATTACCAACTTTTGTGTACCCGTCTTTGCCCAGCATGTTTTTGGCCTTGCTTTTTAATGAACAATAACAATTTTTAGTGTCTTAGGTTTATTTGTGACAAAAGTTCCTAAACATATCACATATGGGAGGGAATGATGAGGTGAGGAGATAAATCTACCCAGGAAAAGGATGGCTGGCTTTGGCCTTGCCTATTACTTGAGTTTGGAGAGATTTGGTCATATCCAAAAGCCTCGGTAATAGACACTGTGGCTTCATGGGTTAGCCAAAGTTATGTCAAAGGGAACTTGTTTTCTTTGGCATTCATCACCCCCACCACTCCAAGATGGGACATTTGTTTTAAGATGACTGAAATCTTTTTCTTAGATATTTTAGTGTCCATAGCTAGAAATGATAATCAAGAGGCCAGATTTCTAGTTCTGATTCCCACACCAATTTTCTGGGTGACTCCGTCAAGTCATATTCCAATGTCTTTGGTTAAATTGCTTCCTTCAGGCTTGAAGAGATGCTGCCATGAAGGGCTAGCCTTATTTCGTAGTTTGGCTGCGAAAACCATGCTGCCTCTTTCCATCATCTTATGTCCTCTTCCTATAGCCCCTCTCATGCTTCCTCTTTCCAGATTAAGGTGTTCAAGTCTTATTTTTCAGCAGGCAACAAACACGAGGCCCTTGAGATTTCTACAGTCAGATAATGAGAATTGATATAAGACAGTGCAGACAGGTGCATATTTCCATTTTTTAAACTTATGCTAGCACAGTTCTTAAAATCAATCAACTAGAAAAGCTCGTAAAGTCCACATAACTGCCTCTTTGTTCATCATGTCCTCCCCTGCAACTGCTCTGACACCTCCTATTGCTTTCCGATTTATTAACTGGTAAGAAGACATAGCATTTTGCCTTCAGAAAATAAGTTTTATCCTACAAACTCAATATTCCTTAAAAATAAGAAAATGAGGGAGAGACCCTGAGCAGCTTGGCCACAGGGAATAAAGAGCTAAGTCTAGAGAAGTCTAAAGGGCGAACGAATTTGGATCGCAGAAAGATGAACTATGAGTTATTTTAAGTAGTACCACCACTAGAGAATTTTTAATTATTGAATTTATAACAATTTCATTCATAATCAATATCAGCGGAATACCCATTGTGTTAAAAGAGACATCTAAACTGTCAAATTTACTATATCTATGTAACCCTTCTACTTACTTGGACCTGGAAATATCATTTTCAAGGCTGAAATATCAGAAACTATGTAATCATATATATTGAAAGTTAATTTCACAAAACAAATCTACTTCAGTGTCCCATAGTAAAAGTACTGATAATAAACAACAACAATAATTTTTTTTTTATTTATTGGTAATTTCATGTAGCAGGGACAAATTAAGCTTCTACGTTCTATCTCAATTCATCTTCACAACTCTGACAAGTAGGTGTTATGCCATATTTTTGTAGATGAGGAATAAAGCCATAGAGAATGTAAGAAGGGGCCATGAGCCATAGATGGAAGAGTCAGCAAATGAAATTCACCTTCCGTTTTGACCCATCACAGTTAGTCTTCCCTGTCACTCAAAGGATGCCATCATCCTCTGCAGTGGTGAGCCTAAGGAGTTTCTATGGGTAATACAGTGAAGTAACATTTTTACCACAATTTCCAGAGAATCTCACTGAGGAAACTATGCCAACTAATCGGTCCACCAGCCAATATGCCCTTTCATTGAAAAATATCCCTCAGTATCTCTATTTAGGATTCATACTATACTACTGGAAAAGCCTGGGAGCCCTCTTGTGGCCGAGCAAAGTACAACAATTAAATTTATCAATGAGGTTCAGTATTGTATTTACTATATTTAAATGCAAGCAGTGATTCTAGAGCTTAAAGAATTTTCAAATAAAGAAATAAAGAACTAGACAATTTTGGCGGTCATTTAAATGTCTCTTAGTGGTTGCAGTAGCTTCTTTAGAATTTTTTTTTCTTAGAAGTACAGTCATCCCTCAGTATTCATGGGGTGAGGGTGAGGGGTCCATGGGCAGGGGATTGGTTCCAGGATCCCCGCGGACACCTGCTCACCTATTTGCAACACCCAATTCCCTAATATAAAATGGTGTAGTATTTGCATATAACCTACGCGCATCCTCCTGTATACTTTAGATCATCTCTGGATTACTTATAATATCTAATACAATGTAAAGGGTATATCAATAGTTGTTATAGTGTATTTTTTTAGTTGGTATTATTTTTTAGTGTTTTTTTAATGTTTTTATTCTGGAATATTTTTGATCTGTGGTTGGTCGAGTCTGCAGTTGTGGAACCCACAGATACGGAGGGCCCACTGCAAAGTAAAATCTAATTGATTGGGACTAAGTAGGGGGACAGTTAGTCAGAATAGAGGTGAAATATATGAATCTTCGATAAATTAAAAGGAAAGTAGTAACCAAATCAGGACTGTGACTACGGTAAGAGTTTTTTCTGCCCTGCTTCTATCACTAATTGTGTCATCTTGTACAAGTTTTTACCATCACTTGACCTTAATTTTCTTGTCCATACAGTGAAAACGTTACACCAAATCAGTGTCCTTCTGAGACTTTTTTTCCTTCTTATTCTCTTTTTATTATCACGACTGACTATAATAAAGTACTGTATAAGCTTTTTATTGCTGTGAAAAAATATCGCCACAAACTCAGCAGTTTAAAATAATACCCATTTATTACCTCAGTTCTGTAGGTCAGAAGTCCACACGGCGTGGCTGGGTTCTCTGCTCAGGGGGTTACAAGGCCAACATCAAAGTGCTAGCTGGACTGAATTCTCATCTGGAGTTTCGACCAGGGGAAGATATGCTTCCAAGCTTGCTTGTTCTTATTGTTGGCAGAATTCAGTTCTTGCAGTTGAAGACCTGAACTAGCCACTTCCTTGCTGGCTGCCGGTGAGGAACCAGGCTCAGCTCCTAGTTGCTGTCTGTTTTCCTCACCACGTGGCGCCCTCCATCTTCAAGCCAGGAACTTCATGTCAAAGCTTTCTCATTTGGATCTCAGACATCCTCTCCTGCAGCCAACCAAGAGCATTCTCTACTGTTAAAGAACTCACGTAATTGAGTCAGGCCCACTTAGATAATTTTCCTGTCTTAAGGTCCACACAACCTAATCACAGGAATAAAGTCCATCATATCCCCAGTCCCTGGAATTATTCAGGTGTGTATGCCGGAGGGAGGGGCATCTTGGGGACCATCTCAGAATTCTGCCTAACACATGTGACGCCACCGCCTGGTATATACACACTCACACACCAACATAGCCCAAGCAGAATTCCCTGAAAATATTTCTCTTGCCATCCATCCTGATCATTTATATTCTGTTTCACTTTTTAAATGCAATCATCTCAACTCACCAAATTGATTTCATAGTCCATGAATGAGTTGTGAGCAGCAGTTTGAAAATTCAGTAAACTTAGTATCTGAAGTTTTTCAAATACTTAAAATTCTATTATTCTTTTAAAAAATAGAATTTTTAATTAGAACTAGAATGGTAAAACATTAACTTAGTGGACTCGCACTAATGGGTAAGTAGGTGAAATGGAGCAGAATTTTTCATTACTCCAATTTTTGTTTGTATTAGATAGAACTACCTGAGTTTGACAGTGTATATGAGAAACATATATCCTTTAAAACCCCTGCCCCTACTTAAAGACAGAAGATGAAACCAAACAGTATACTTGTAATACTCAGTTTATTTCACTACCCTTAATTCAAGGAACTACATGGAAGGACTTCTGGAAAATATTAAAATTAGACGTGGAGGTAGTGAAGAGAACTGTGCACACAGGATCCAAAAATGTGCCATCACTGCCTACAGGGGACCTGTCCTTATGTGTCCCTCACTTTAGGGATCTAGAGCTGGAGTTTATACACCTCTATGCAGCCTCTGCGACTATTAGTAAAAGGTCCTTGTGTCTTTCCATACTGAGGATTTTTGCTTGGTGGTTAGGAAATAGGACAACTCTTGAATGAATGTCCCCACGATCAGTCATTTAGTGAAACCCTAGACATGGATGAAGATGTTCAGAATGGAAAGACAAGGGAAACTAAGAGTGTTGCTTTCAAAGCCGTCGCCATATGGGTCGGGGAAGGGAGTGCCTGGCTAAATTGAGCACACAGGTAAGTGAAACACAAGACAGAATGTCCTAAATGCCATGGGGGGATGGGGTGGGAGAGAAGAAGGCTGCGGCAGAAGGCAGGGAAGACTCAAAGTGCCGTGGAGTCTAAAAGGTGGAGAAATCACGGCAGATTGTAAGGACACTCAGGGGCTTCTTATTGGCTCCATAGAGCAAGTCCCCCTTCCTACCCTCCTTCCCTTTTGCTTAAGAGCACCCTTGGATCTGCGCGTACTGGTACCTCTTACCTTCTGCTGGCACGTCTGACTCCATACTGGGTCTCATTCCTACAAGGAGGGCATGCTGTCTTCAATATCATTAATCCCAGCACTTAGTACGGTCTGAGGCACGTTGTTACGTGCTAAATGAATGTCAGGGGAGGGGAGGAGAGTTAAAAAGAGTTATGAATCTTGTCTTTCTCAGTGGAAGAGGAAAGGAAGGAATCTACTAAGAATTCAGTTTAAGGAAGAACTTTCAAGGCTTCTGGGCATTAGAGAAGGATTGGTATACCTGGTGTGAGGAACAATGAGTAAGATAATACCGCTTTACTTCTATAAAAAAAAGTTAGAGTTATCAGAGCCCTCTTTTATTATGTATGTTATGTAAATGATGTCTGCAACTTCATGCAGAGCCAGAAAAGCCTTCAATTTAGCCTGCTCAGGTTCCTCTCTCAGCAGGGCTTCTGAATGGGTCCAATAAGAGGGCTAATGAGGGTTTCAGTAATGCTTCTGGAACTTTCCTTCAGTTGAAATCTCTCCCTATCAGTTTCTCACCTTGTCATGGGAACCGACAGTCTGCTTATCCTTTTTTTCTTTATTTCGGCATATTACGGGGGTACAAATTTTTAGATTATGTATATTGTCTTTGCCCCACCTGAGTCGGAGCTTCAAGCCTGTCCATCCCCCAGACGGTGCACACCACACCCATTAGGTGTGAATATACCCATCCCCTCCCCACCACACCTGCCCGACACCCGAGAATGTTATTACTATATGTGCACTTAAGTGTTGATCAGCTAATACCAGTTTGATGGCAAGTACATGTGGTGCTTGTTTTTCCATTCTTGTGATACTTCGATTAGGAGAATGGGTTCCAACTCTATCCAGGATAATACAAGAGGAGCTAGATCACCATTGTTTTTGTGGCTGAGTAGAGCTCCATGGTATACATATACCACATTTTATTAAGCCACTCGTGTTTATAGACACTTGGGTTGTTTCCACATCCTTGCAATTGTGAATTGTGCTGCTATAAACATTTGAGTGCAAAAGTCTTTTTTATAGAATGTCTTTTGTTCTTTTGGGTAGATGCCCAGTAATGGGATTGCTGAATCAAATGGTAGTTCTACTTGTAGCTCTTTGAGGTATCTCTTTATTACTTTCCACAGAGGTTATACTAGTTTGCAGTCCCACCAGCAGTGTATGAGTGTTCCCATCTCTCCACAGCCACGCCAACATTTATTGTTTTGCTACTTTTTGATAAAGGTCAGTCTCACCGGAGTTAAGTGATATCTCATTGTGGTTTTGATTTGTATTTCCCTGTTGATTAGAGAGGTTGAGCATTTTTTCATATGTTCGTTGGCCATTTGTCTATCTTCTTTTGAAAAGTTTCTATTCATGTCCTCTGCCCACTTTTTGATAGGGTTGTTTGATTTTTCTTGCTCATTTTCCTGAGTTCTATGTAGATTCTAGTTATCAGCCCTTTATCAGATGTGTAATATGTGAATATTTTCTCCTGTTCTGTAGGTTGTCTGTTTGCTCTTGTGATAGTTTCCTTGGCTGTGCAGAAGCTTTTTAATTTAATCAGGTCTCATTTATTTATTTTTGTTGTTGCTGTGATTGCCTAAGAATTCTAGAAGAAAATGTTAGAAAAACTCTTAGACATTGGCCTAGGCAAAGAATTTATGCTTATCCCTTTTCATCTTCTGTTTGTTCTCATGGATCAGTCTGTATCGTGTACCCTATCTAATTTAATCTCACTGCAACACCTTCTTCCTTGTAAGGCACCATCTATGATTAATCATTCCATGTTCTTTACACAGCCATTTCCAATCATTTATATTCAGATGAATGAATTCAATAAATATTTATTGAATGCCTACTATGTTCCAGGCCATGGTGTTCAAAGTGCTACAAATATAAAAGTAAACGAGACCAAGCCCAGCCCTCAGGTGCTTCTATTTTAATAGGGAAGACAGGCAATAAATATAAGATCAGATATATAACATATTGTCAAGGAATGATAAGTTTTTAAAGAAAAATAAAACAAGTTAAGTTAGGGAGGTGATAGGTTATTCATGTAAAATGTGTTTAAATCTTACACAATTTTTATAAACATCCTAGCTGATGCATTATCTCAGTTCTAACTGACAAATCAATTGGCTGGTTTCAATTACAGAACATTAGATGCATTAATAATAGAATTTTCAATGAGTTGTTTTTTTGCCTTCCTTGCAGTAGGATTAGCTTATGCAAAGACTAATGGAAGAGATATTTGCAGCATGAAGAAGAAAATGTTTGAGGGGAAATTTAATGACCCTCACGCTTTCCCGCATTGTTTTCAAGAGGAGTATCCAGATGTTCTTCATTTCTACCAAGAAAGGATAAGGCATGTGGATTAGGCTGTAATACAGAATACTGGAATTAAATATCAAGGAGAATTTTACAAATTTTAGTATATGTTACGTGGAAGTTTATTTTTTAAAAGTGAAGCTGTTGTCTCTTTAGAGTGGTTTAGGCATCAACTTGCCTAGAGGAAAAGATATTAAGGTCAGCTCTCAAAGATCCTACATGATTTTGATCAAGGCCATGAAAGCTGACATGTAGTCATTTAGTGGGTGTCTATAGAGCCCCTTCTTTTGCTCATGAAGGCAGAGTGAATCAATGGTGAGGAACTTGACCTTGGGAGTTTGACATCCAAGTTGGATGTCCTCATTCCCTTTGCTAGTTATATGACCACGAACAACGTCATCACAATCTCAAATCTCAGTGTCCTCACTTATAAAAGGAAATAAAATGCGTGCTTACTGGAAAGGCTGTTGTGAGGTATAGGTAAGGTAATCTCTGTAAAGTGCTTATAATAATACCTAGAACTTGGAAGTTCTCAATAACTATTAGTGAGCTTGTTGTAGTTGTGTATCAAGGATACAGCGTGAATGAGGCACCATGGTACCTGCCCTCATGGAGCTTATGTGAAGCAAGCCTCCTGTCTTGGTCCTTGTGGATCTGATCAACTTATCCCCTGTTTAAACTCCTGCAGTGTCTCCTGACTCTCCAAAAAATCAGGTTGTTATTATACTTACTCTATAGACCTTTCATACCCTGGCCTACCTACTCACCTGCTTTATCATAGACCCTAGCTCTACACTCTAACCAGACTCCCTGTGAATTCCCAAAGGTGTCATTCTGCATGACGCATCACAGATGTTTCCTTCTGCCTAGAATGGCGTTACTCCCACCTTTTTTAAGCTTCTGAACAATTACCTGTTTTTCAGAATTCAACCCAAACTTCCTTTATACCTTCATGGCCACAACTTCTCCAAATCTGATCACTGTGAATAGATTTCAAAGCATTTTAATATACAATTAAATATACAATTGTCAGTCCTTTAGGTGACTAACAAATACTCTTTGAATGCAATACATGCTTATAACATTCCAAGTAGGACATATATTATGAGCCCCATGTAGCGTTCTATGGAATTAAGTCTCTGCAAGTTGAATGACTTATTCATGATCATACTGCAAATAGGGCAAAGCCAAGAGAAAAATCTAGGTAGACTCACCCATGGTAAACAGCTCATCCTCTACATATGTTTTCAGATCAACTTCTCTTCTCAAAAACAAAAATGAAATTAGGTCATTGACAGAGATCTCACTCAGAGGACTCAGAGGTCTCCCAAGAGCTAGTCTCTACCACTGATGGTCAATCAGATCCATTAAAAAAGGAACACTAGTTTTTCTTTTTTTAATTTATTTATTCAATGTATTATCGTGGTACAAACGTTTTGGTTACATGTAATGCCGTTTGCTCACCCAAGCCAAGGCCACAAGCGTGTTCCTCTGCCATATAGTATGTTCCGCTTCCATTAGTTGTGGGTTTCCCCCCCGCACCCCACTCCCGACTGGCACCCACTGAGTATTACTACCATGTGAACACCTTAGTGCTGGTCAGTTAGTACCAATTTGATGGCGAGTACATGTGGTGCAGGTTTTTCCATCCTTGTGGTACCTCACTTCGAAGCATGGGCTCAATCTCTGTCTGGGATAATATAAAAGGTGCTAGATCACCATTGTTTTTTGTATTTGAATAGTACTCCATGGTATACATATACCACATTTTATCAATCCACTCATGTATTAATGGGCACTTTGGTTGTTTCCATATCTTTGCAATTGTGAATTGTGCTGCTATAAACATTCAAGTGCAGATGTCTTTATTATAGAGTGTCTTTTATTCGTTTGGGTAGATGCCTAGTAGTGGAATTTCTGGATCAAAGGGTATTTCTATGTTTAGCTCTTTGAGGTATCTCCAAATTACTTTCCACAGGGGTTAAGGAACACTAGTTTTTCTTGAAACTACACTTACTCAGTTGAAGTGACTGTCCCTTCCTTTTGTTCTTTTTCCTCCCTTACCCGCTTCCTTTCTTTCTCTGTTTCCCTCTTTTCTTATTCCCTCCTTCCTCCCTCTATTCCTTCTTTTCTTTCATCTTTCCTTCCCTCCCCCCTTGTGTTAAAATGGTATTTTTTGAAATGATGGCTTAGTATATGATATTGGTTTCATTTTCTTTTGTAAAGGCTGTTCTTTTTTAAATTCTTTGACTTGCCAAAATATTAAGTTGGGAAATGGCCCCAAAAATATTCTTTTGGAACTTTACTGGTCTGTGAAATTGTAAAATCTAAAATCCAATGATCTTGCCTTTGCCCTGCCTTTGGGATGGAGTAGCTTCGACATTCCAAACTTAATGAAGCACAGTTAAATACAAATTTGTGTCTTACTAACCTGAGGCTGCTTACATACTGAAAAGAGAGCCTACAGAATTAGGGGTTCCCTGGGAGTTCTTCTCAGTAGTTGGCAAAATTAAAACAGTAATAACTAGTTTGGAAATTCTAAAAAAAGAGAAAAGCAAGACACATATTTAACTGCTTTTTAATTGCGCTACCCCAGACACTTTAAAATATAATCACATAACTTGTATGCCTCTCATTTTGAAGCTAGACTTTTAAATTATAAGAATAAAATAGATGAACTCTAAAGTGAAAATACTGTAACAGGAGGTTAAAAAATAAAAGGAAAAAAATCTTGCTAGAGGTGACACATTCTGCAGCATAAAACTAGGTCACCACTGAACTGGAACCTTCTCTCCAAGCTAGAAGATTCTTCATGCAAAAGCAGGAAGTCTCTGTGCTTTAATCAGAAGAACCATCTTGGCATACAGGTCACTATCTATAAGCACCAGGAACTAAAATGGATAACTGCTCTGAGAGCTCCAATTAAATTACATTCTTAAGAAAAGTGACTTTGCTTTGAATTTAAATTTGTTCTGACAGTTTGATGACTTTTTATATTTTCTGGGTCACAGGAATGTTTAGGGAAAATCATTTCATTGCTGAGGTTCCTTGTTATACATGGAAGCTAAGATTTCCTAAATGGACCTAGGCATTTCACAGATTGTGAGGAGGGGTACATATATATAAGTACCCAATGTGCAATTTTTATTAAGACAGTGAAATTTGAAGATATCAAGAATCCAGGTTCAGTTTTTTGTTCATTTTTGGGATCATCAGTCCTTGAAATTCAATGTATGTTTATGAGCGTTTATGAAAGTGTGAATATGTGTTGAGTGAGTATTTGATTGGGTTTCTATATTATACCATTCCTTATTTATTCCATTTAAAATCTACTTTAAAACATGAGATCAGGAAAAAAAACACAGGCAGAAACTCCTTTCTGACTCCAGAATAAATATGAAACCTTTATTTTTTTCAAGGGAAATTAGACTTTAGAAATAAAAAAACTAATCATTTATGTAATTTTAACTAAACTTCACTAAACAGCAGGGAGTATACTCAGAAGGAGGAAAAATGTGTTTGCCTGATATCCCTATATATTGGTAATACATATAATTTTTTAGATAAACTTGCCAAATTTAATTTTATAGAGTTAGCACCATATTTGCTTTATCCTTTTTTGCCCTAGTTCTGTGATTGTTCTCTGTCAAAAGTAATCAATCCAGGATCAAGAAACACAGCTTACTCATGGCTATGATAAATGGATTAAGAAATGTCAGTAACCCTGAGGTTTCCCTGAGCAAATTGTGTTGGTATTATGTTTAAGTTGCAGCATAATAGTCTTATAACTTATTAAAGACAAATTATACTTGTCAATTTATTTAATTATTTCTAAACTCCCCAATTAAACCTGTATTGGTTTAAATTGTGGAGTAATTAAAATAGACATTGTTCATGGTTGAGAAATAATCACGAACCTGTTTGAAATTTACTAAATCCCTGTTAAAATAAGTTCTTCAGCACTGTCAGTAAACAAAACTTGGCCTTTTCACCCGCCAGCACCTGTAGGAACATTCCGTTTCACTGAACCATACCTAGGGGAAGAAAACAACAGGCTGTTAAGAAAGACCTACTTTATTTTAAACATTTAAAGATAGAATTAATGGCACTTTGAGAAGTGAGATAATATGTCCAAATTTCTTCAATATTTCCATTTGTTTAAGAGTATGAATTTAAAGAACTTCTAGAATCTTCCACGTATTCAGAAATAAAATTATTGATATATCCTGATTTTTTTAAATAATATATTTTTTTAGTTTAGTTTTTTCTTTTTTTAGAGATGGGGTCTTGCTATGTTGCCCAGGCTGGTCTCAAACTCCTGGGCTTGCCTTCTTGCCTCAACTTCCCAAGTAGCTGGGATTACAAGCATGTGCCACTGTACCCCAGTCAAGATATTTTTTTACATGTAAAAATATTTCAGGATTTATGCTCCTCAATGAAATTTTGACCATATTACCATTATGACCAAAAGAATATTACAAGAATGGAAAAATAGTTAAAAGCCAGACACAATTGTGGGGAAAGCTTCTATTGCTATTTCTACCAAGGTTTTGAAACTGCTTTTACTACAGTTGAAACTTTGAAGAACCCAACTAAAGATTATAAATGTTGTAATGACCATTTGTAATAAATTCCCTGTATGAGTGTGTACATCCACACTTTGTGTTAGTACAATATGAAAGAAAATCTGTGTGGATTTATAATGGAAAAATGATGTCAGGACACAGAAAATATTAGGTTCAGCAAATTAGCTTAGCACACAGCTTTTTATTAATAATAGGGAAAATACCCACTAAAAGAAATTAATAAGCCAGTTTTAAAGTTATGTTATTTATTAGCTAATTATGTTATATTTTTGAAAATAAGTGAAATTTCTTCAAAATATTATAAGAACAAGTCTTTAGTTATTTACACTGATATTTCTTAAAGGAGAAAGCCCAAAATCTCTTTGTAATTATGGCCAGAAACCTTAGCATTTCATTTCCACCATTCTGTTTGGTCATTCATTTGGAAAGCCTCTTTGATAATTTGAATCTTCAGTCTTCTGGTACATTCTATCTTATGAAAAGACCTAATATGCATTGGATTTAAAAGAAGCCTTTTTATTAATATAATATAATCTCTTTTTATAAATATAGTATTATATTTATAATATAAACCCTCTTGATATGAACATTATACTTATACATTAAGTATATGTGAATAGCCCATCAATATAGAATTGAGTAAAATTTTTATTAATAGCAGTATCTGTCTGCCTGCTGCATTTAAATATTTTCTGTTTGCTAAGATTTGTACTCAAAGATTCTTGAAGTTTATTTTGTTGCTTAAATTTTAATATGTATTGATAGAAAGAGTATTGATATCCTCTCATAGTTCTCTAAACTATACGAGGCAAAAATTATCTTTCATAATCTATTGTAGATAAAATATCATAGGGGCCCACGGAGAGTTGAACTTTGTGACTCTGATTTATTGAGTGTGTTACAGACCAATTTGATAGACTTTCCTTTCCAATTAGATAGTTTCAGTTTTGAGGTCTTTTTCGAGTACTGTTTAAGTTGCATCAATATGTGGCAAAAGCAACACAATAATATTTACTCTAAGTAAAGAAACGGGGTATCTGGTATGATATTTGGGGCTCAAGTTACAGCTCTTTTGTGATATGAGAAACACTCTTGTAAACAAACATGGGGTGAGTGGGTTGGGGTGGGAACAGCCAAAAGATGCACTTAAATAGGCAAAAGAAGAGTGTAAGTAATGATTCCGTCTCTCCAGGCTCTCATGTTTATTGTTCACCCCCACCCCTGAAAAGCCTATCTAAACATTAATTCAATTGATAATTTTAAGAATACTTATTCATTTAAGCAAATGATTAATGAATATCATTATCAACTACCAATAGTTGGAGATGAGGCTTGAGAGAGAGGAGAAGCGGGTCTTGTGAAATTTGGGCTTAATCTTTGTACCTTGGGAACTTTTGAAGCGTTTTGCCTAAGGGAGTGTCTTGATAAGACTGGTTTATAGAGAGATGTTTCTAGAATAACAGGGAGAATGGGCGGGGATATATGTGCCTACAGTCAGAAGAATCTTTTAGCCCTGTAGCGTAAGGGCTAAAAGTATGTTGTGTTGTTTAAGGGCTTTGGCTCTGGAATTACATAGAACTGGGTTTGGATCCCAGTCAGCGATTCTGGAATGCTCTGGGACCTTGGACAAGTCACCTCTTTGGACTTCTGATTGTTATTAGAAAAGTGGGGCTATTACCCTGTATCACGCAGGTCTGTCTGAGATAAGGTGTACAAATTGCTTAAAAGATCTTGGCACACAGTAAGCTTGCAGTAAATGTTAACTAAAAAGCAACTTATCAACACAGTAATAAGGAGGAGTGACAAAAGCCTAAACTAAGACAGAGGCAACCTGACAAGAAGAAGATTCCAGAGAGGTGAAGGACATAAATCGAGAAGAATTACTGACCAACTAGAAATGAAGAAGAGGAAGATTTTCCAGTCAAGTGTTGTGATTTCAGGCTTTAAATACTTGAAACAATGACAGCTAATATTTTTCAATTAAAAAAATATATCTCCTTTCATAAATAAAATGAATATTTCTATGAGCCAGAAAAGGATAAAAATGCATAACAATGGATAAATATTGAAGCCTGGGGCCTTTTGAACTAATGCGGATTGAATTTAAACGAGCCCTGTTATAAACATTAGAAACGCTGCACGTTAAGCATCTGGAGGACAGCCCGTTAGGTCCGACGCTCGTGCATTGCTCTTCACTGACGTCCATCCTTCCTTCGTATTTCCTTATGTTTCACCCAGTGTCCTTTTTCTGTTCCACGATCCTGTCCAGGACACCACGTTATGTTTAGTTGTCATGTCTCGGATTCTTCTTGGCTGTGACAGTTTGTGCTGTCCCTTTAATGCTAGTTATCCTGCTAGAACTGAGCTCTTGGCTGCCCCCTACTATTTCTGGACCAGCGCTCCAAAGGGGTAGGATGAGACCAACTGGAAAGGAAACTGAGCAAGGATGACTGGAGACACGGGAGGCAAGCTTTGTTGTTTCCTCCAGCTCGGTCATCCCAAAAATCTCTCCTTTCTTAGGCTCAACTAGTTATTTCAAGAAAAAACAAGAAACTATGTCATTCGCATGACCAAAAGTACAAAAGAAGATTATAAGGATGGGGCCTTGACATTTTAGAATTAGAGAAGGAAGGTGTTTATGAAAGCTATGCTGGGGGGGCGGTTCTTTATCAAGAGGGAGCTGCACTTGGGTCCAGTGTGCATTAGTTTGTGCTCTTAGTGTAAATCACGCTTATGATTCATTCTGTTTAAACACCTCTTACCGAGTCATACCACATCACACTTCTGAGACCTTTCTCTTGCGTTATTTTTGGACTACAGAAAACTTAAAGCTGGGCAGCAGACACCAAATGGTTCGGGGTCTGAAGGCATTTCCATGATACGCTGCATGAACAGGGCACAGCCTTGGCTTTACCTCTTATCAGCAGGACTCAGAAGGGAAGCTTTAAAGCCTTAAATATATTCCAAAGAATTGCTTCTAAAATGTTAATGTGCTCTGGGGATCTTTACAAACATGCAGATGCTGACTCAGTAGATTGGGGTAGGGCCCAGAATTTTGCATTTGTAACAAGATTTCAGATGATGCTGATGCTGCTGGTCCTGAGTAGGGAGACTAATTTAAAGGGCCTGGGAAGGTTTCTTCATTTGGCAACACCTATAAAATACTTTTCACCCAGGTTATCATCCTGAATCCAGAGCTTATCATTAATGCATGTGTTCCTTTCTCAAAACAAACTACCTAACTCCCAGCTCTTAATACCTATAAGAAACTTTTAGAGTAAGAAAAAGTGTGTGGTGCCAGGTGCCGTGGTTCATGCCTGTAATCCCAGCACTTTGGGAGGCCCAGGCAGGAGGATCATTTGAGGCCAGGCGCTTGCGACCAGCCTGGGTGACATAGTGAGACCCAGTTTCTACAGATAAATAAATTAGTCCAATGTGGTGGCACGTAAGTGGTCCCAGATATTCCGGAGGCTGAGGGGAGAGGATCGCTTGAGCCCAGAAGTTCGAGGTTGCAGTGAGCTGTGATCACACCACCATACTCCAGCCTGAGCGACAGCTAGACTGTCTCTTTAAAAAAAAAAGCGTGAATATTATCACATAGACATACACATAGTTTAAATACTATAAAAGACACGAATTATTATAAAGTAGTAATAGATAAAATTCTTTTGTTAAGATTGGAGCATTTGAAACATATTAATAGCTGTGACAGGATAGTATAGTTCAATGCAGAACAGTAGAAATAACATAGGTTCTGGCACAAAAGAAACATTAGAATTTAGCAACTCACTGGCTATTTTAGTTCTATTAGTCATCGGTTGTGTTGGTCAAGTTTGTTGGTCAGTTTTTTCAACTTTTAAATGAGAATAAAGGTATTTTCTTCATGGTATTTCTGTGAGCCCTGAAGATAGTGTGTGTAAAGCTCTTAGTGCTGAATCGGACTAGTAAGTACTTAACAAATAGTTGCAATTTCATTAAAGAAAGAGAGAGAAAATGGAGAGGGGTCAATGTGGGAAGTAATAACTAATCAATAATAAGTAGTCTTAACTTACATGACTGATAAGTTTTTCATATTTATATTTATTTATTTTGTCCTGAAAGTAAACGTGAGGTTTCCCGATCAGGTTCCTTACCTCCAGCAAAGACAGCTCACCAGCTGCCCCTTCCCTAGTCCCCAGCTGTACCTACAGGATTTACACGTCGGGGAACTCTGAAAGTATGAGTCTCAACATGTATTTAGGAGCTGAACAGCTGTCCTGTTCTCCTCTGGAAAGAGGGAGAAAAACTTTTGTCAATAATGTAAATGAACCTTCTCTGGGAAAGGTCCCTAAGTTTTTACAACCCTTTGGCATGTAAACAAAATAGCTCAGGGGTTTTGCCTCCTTTGAAATGTAAACACATAGCTCCAGGGAGATAGATCTCTGTGTCTCACCTGAGCTCTCTATCTATTCTCTGGCCCTTTAACCCAGGTGCCAATTTTCTTTGCACAGAAAGCCTGACCATGTAGCAACATGAAACTTCTTCAAATTGCTCCTTGACAATTATAATCCTTATTATAAAATTACATTGATGGAGAAAAACAAAATGATGAATTACCTCATATAATATAAAAGTAAAAACATCCCTAGCAAACCCTCCACTACCCAATCTTTATTTCTTATTACAATAAGAGAAACACAGGCTTCCTACAAGTTTCCTTGAAATGTTTCATTATTAATACATGTCATTTCACTCCATACATCCTAAATAATTCCCAATGTATGAACCGTTTTTCGTGTCATTGTGTGAATAATTATAAAAATGGAAAACAAATTTACAAAAATTTATGAGGCTATTCTCTAGTCTTCCCACAAGGCAAATGACACCTGACTAAATGATGTGGATCTGCCCAGTGTAGCTCCCATCACTGTACAAACCATATTGTCTTTTAGTAGCAAAGCTATGAATTTGCAGCCTCCCTGACATCAGCATCAATAACAACACGTGGTCATTGCCAAATGCAGACTGAAGAATAACACCCAAGCAATTGCTAAAGGACAAGTTGAAATGGGATTGTAGAAACAAAGAGGGAAAGGTTTCCATAGGTCCTCGTGGGCATGGTCAGACATTAGATTACTACTAAGCTAGGGGCTAGTAGGAAACAACATTTACAGAGCGATCTAGCCAGCCATTTAAAAAAAAAAGTGGTGTTGGGTCATTCAAAGCAAATAATTTGAAAACGTGAAAGGAAAAGAGGCAGAACGGCAGAAACAAAAGCCTAATAATGCTTACGAGTTCTGAGAATGCCTCTGTTGCTCAGACTCATGGACCATTCTTTTTTTAGGACCCTGACACCAGTGGAAATTTTCAGTCCTCAGGAGAATTCAAACGAAGAAAATATCTGTTATCCAAAAAGCAATTGTCTCAGTCAGTTTGGGCTGCTATGACAAATTATCATAGGCTGGGTGGTTTAAACAGTGAATATTTATTTTTCATAGTTGTGGAGACTGGGAAGTCCAAGAACAAGATACCAGCAGACCCAGTATCTGGTGAGGGCCCACGTGCTGGTTTGCAGATGGACATCTTCTCTTTGTGTCCTTACATGGTGGGAGAGTAGAGAGACAGAGAAAGCAAACTGTCTTGTGCTTTTTCATAAAGAGCACTAATCCCATTCATAAGGACTCCACCCTCAAGACCTAATTACCTCCCAAAGGCTTCCTCTCTAAATATCATCACATTGGGAATTAAGCTTCAAGAAATGAATTTGGTGGGGGACACAAATATTCAGTCCCTACCAGCAACATACTAGATAGTGCAGAAGCTAGTAAGATGAGGGACCTTATCATTAGGAGTTGACAGCCAGAACAGCTGAGCAAAGACAGGAAGGGTACAGTGATTCTAATGCGAGACAGGATGTGAATGTCCCAAGGCAGGTGCAAAGTACCATGGGCATTTACAAAAGGAGGAGATCACATTTAATTTAGGAAGAATAAAGGATGGCTTCAGAACATGGAGAAATTTGAGGTGAGCCTTCAGCTATAGGAAGGATTTCAATAATGGTTACACATCTTAGTGGCCATTATTGAGAGCCAGGCACAAATTTCCATAGTGAAGATAAAGGAGGAATTCCAAATGACAGCTCAAATTATATGCGGGGTTCAGAGAAAGGGGAATATTCTCTGAATGGAGCTGGGAGAAGAACTCTGAAGGAAGAAATGGAAGGAGAGAGAGAGGAGAGTGAAACAGACAGAGAAATGCTGGGCCTTATGATACCTCCTCTACCTGTGACCCCTGAATTTCCAGCACAGTTTATACAAATCATAAAATTCTGGCTATGATTGGATTTCCTGTGGAAAGTGACAAAAAACCTAATTTTTTTGTCCTGGTTGAATTGGGCAGAAATAAACAGAATATACACAGACACATAGGATGGAAAGAGGCTCCTAGCTGACTGTCACAGCACAGTCACAACACATAATCATTAATAGTGGGAAGAGAGGATCCGAAAATCAGGTGACTTTGACAACTATTCCCACGTTCACTCTTAACCACATGTGGGGTACTCAGCCTGGGTCACAAATGTTCAGTCCATAGCAGTAATGCACTTATCCTCCTGGGATTCTAACTCCCACATCTGGTACATTCAATGCTTTAATGTCCTTGTAATCAAAGACTCCTTTGAGCCTCAAATCTTGGATTTTGATATTTTTAACTGAGATGCATTTTATTAGCATTGTATTCAAATAAAATTATTTTGAGCATTGATTTTTAGCACCACATCTCTCTAAATAAATCTCAAGATAACTTCTGTTTCCAAAAAAACATGTTCAATTCCTTGTGCCATTTCCTTTCTGCCATTTTTGGTATTTTCTCATTAAAATGTGTTGTTATGAAACAAGGCTCTTTTCCCAAAATGTACAAGTTTCAGGTTGGACTTGTTTATTTCCTGTTCATAATTCCAACCATTCATCATGATTTGTCATTTGGCAATCTCTTAAACTTCTTTATTTAGTACAATTGTATTGCTGCATTAAAATGAACCACCTTTGTGGTAATTAAATCTCTTTATAGAACGGAATCTTTTCTCGGTGGCTAAGCTCTTTGTTTTGGTTTCATGACTCCAGATAGTTCTGACAAACTCAATTACTGTGCATTGCGTAAAAAGAGGCATTCTGCATGCAGAGTTTAAGGTTGAGCAAAAATGCACACAGAGTGAGGCTCTTCAACGGGTGGAAGAGGAAGGAGGATCTGCATATGCTGGGCGCTGTGCATTATCATCTCATTTAATCATCATAAAAATCTTGTGGTAGTAGATTTTTTTAGTCCTTATTTTACACATGAGTTTCAGTGATATTCTATGGCTTTCCCAAGATCAACCACCTTGTAAGGGGTAGAGAGGATTTAAGCTCACATTTGACTTCGAAGCCTGTCTTCTTTCCATGAAATTTCATTTTCTCCACGGTATATCTTCTATCTTGTGGCAACTTAGCTATTTATCTGATAAAATAACAGCTGTATCAGCTCTGTAGATGCTGTAAAGTGCTATACAACTGTTACTTATTGTTGCTGGAGTTGACAGAAGTGGGTAAGTCATTTGAAGTTCTGAGGGAACACAAATAAGTAAATGATAAGCACAATTATGCCCTTAGTCTTGCTCCTGTCATTTTATTTCTCATGTGTATGTTTGAAGTAACATTTTATAATGAACAGTAACGGATGCACTAAACATGCCATTTCCACATTGTCAATGTTTGAAAATACATTGTATGATTTGATTTGGGTTGGGAATTTTGTGGATGTGTATTTGTATGTTTGTTAGTAAAAACTAAGTAGGACTTCTATAATTTGTATGTTTTATGCGCTAGTAAATCACAAACTTGATAGAATTACAATCTTTTTTTATGGAAATGAAAATCAAGCTCACTAACATAGCTAAAGAAATGGCAAATTAATAAAAAATATTATGCAGTGGGATCACTCTTTAAGAGTAAGTCATGTCAAACACCTTTTTAAGAAGAGTTAAGGATTAGGAAAATATCTCAAAGAAATATCTTGATTTTAGCAGAACCCATTGACAAATTTATGGCTGTCAGTTAAAAAGGGGGAAATAGATGTGAGACAGTGCTCCTAGTTTTGAGGGTGACTAATAGTGAGGGGTGAGATTGGAGAGCGGTTCCTGGTGCTGAGCCACAAGGTCTGAGTTTATGACTGCGGCTCATCCAAATTTCATTCATGTCTTTGACCCAGACAGAAAAGATGTAAATGACACAATGCTGAGTGAGACCAAAATATGACAAGATAAGTTCACCTTAAGTGATAGATTCAAATTCAAAAAAAAAAATAGTATTTATGTAAGCGATTCAAACTTTATACAGTTGACCCAAACTTAAAAGTTAACATTTAATAAACCTAAATGTTAATTTCTTCTCTTTGTTTGAAAAAGTCAACTAAACAGGTTTCAGAAAACCTGCTCTAATAGCAATTTGGGTAAAAAAAAAAAAAATCCATCGATTTTAGTGAGAATCTTGTTTATGGGAAGCGAACTGTCAATAAAAAGGCAAAGTGAGACAAAAAGGGAATATAGTCTTCAAGGATCAGGATCACAGAGATGCATTTTAGCTGTGGTCCACCCTGAGAGGTACAGTCAACCATCATTTGTATGCCTCCCAAGGGTAAATCTAAAACCAGTGGGTAAAAGTTTCAGGAAGATCACTTTTTAGCTTAATATAAAGAAGAAATATATGAAAATAATAAATATAAAAATATAAAAAAACAACTCTGTCCTACAGCTTATCTATTTTCCTCTCTTAAAATAATGCATTTTTTATTTTTGTATAAAATCATGCTAATATCTATACCATTCCATTTTTTAGAATGTACAATGCCATAATCAAATTGTTTACATTTTGATAGACTTCTGAAATGATTTTCTTCTCTTTCTAGTAATTCTGCATTGCTACCCTCAATTAAGAGGGTCTCTTAGTAAGAGGCAGTGTAGAAGAGGTTAAAAGCTTTGGCTATAGAGCTTAATTTAAATCCAGGCTCTACCACTTCCTGTGTGATGTTGCTTAACTTCTCTGAACCTCAGTTTCTACATCAGTGAAAAGATATTGTCTACATCACTGTGCTGTTCCAAAAATTAAATGTGGACTATGTACTTTTAAAATTAGGATATCCCTTAAAATATGTTAAATAGTTAACAAATAATACCCCTTAATAACAGTTTACAAAAGCATGATAATTCATGTTTTTAAAACATTTAGAAGTGTGTCAGACACATAGTCATGATAAATAAATTAAAGTGAATGACAATTATGTTAATGTGAAACAAATCGATAGAACAGTGCTCCTGGGTCAAAGTTTCAAGTGCGTAGGGACCTGGCACAAATAATTTATTCCCAATCCTTGTGCCTCCACCAACAGGCATAAACTCATGCTATATGCTCTCCTTAGTTTTCCCCAAAGAAAAACAAGTTTATTTTACTATTATTCTTTATATTAGTCCCTACCAAGAGAAATACAATGGTGAAGAAATGAAGGAAATAAGACGCATGGAAAACATCGGTGCCAGCACACACTGCCTGATTCAAGAAATATCATAAAGCCGTATCTACCCCCAAATATCTCCTCTTTCTGTTTGATCCCAGACCAGACTTTTGTTCTTGCTTACTATTAATAGTACCTTGAGAAAACTGGGTTTAGCAAATTGGTAGTTGATACCTTAGAAGCACTGGAAGCAGGTCCCTGAGGTGTGATAAACTATGGAAACAGTTGATTTCAGTGAGGGTGAGAGAAGCAGGAAGAGGATTAACACTGAGTTTAAAAATAGTTCCCAAGGGGAACCCAGGGGAGAGGCAATGATCTCCAAAGTTCCAGAAAAGAAACACATAATATGAAGTGGGGATGAGATATCAACGTTTTGTCTAGGCCCAGTGTTTATTGCTTGTATTTGCTTTTGGCTAAATGTATCATTCTATTTAATCTTGAGTATATAAATTCTGTGTGTTTTTAGCCTCCACTTAGCAAATGAACAAAATTAAGGTTCAGACAGGTTAACTAGCTTGCCTGAGGTCCCTGTAGAAGAAAGACTTGAGCCTAGTTTCCGTACAAAAGCTCTACTCTATGTCCCTGCCTTCAATGGCCAAAAGGATCCTTTCTTTTACAAACAGAGTGCAATTATTTCATTTTAATAGATAGGCAGATGATTTTCCAAAGCCCTTTAGAGATAAGTTTTTAGATGTAGGCTGTTTAGCAGCTAAGTTATACATGGAGATTACGATGAATATCGAAATCCTAAAATCACACAAGTTCACAAGAAAACAAAACAGGATACTGATTAGTAGCCTAAAACTAGTGTTTATTAAACTAATGATGCACCTGACTGGGGAAAACATCCCCCCACCATTGGATTTGTATTCATCTTTAAAAAAAAAAAAAAACCTAGGAAATTTTGGAGGCAGAGCTTACTAAACATGAAATTCTTATGAAAAACTTAAAAAGCTCATAAGACTAATGGTTTTCTTCCCAATCCATATTTCTGCCAAAGTTTGTTGAGAAAATTATTCATGTGCATATATTCACGTATATAAAATCATAAAACTTCTTTGTCTTGGTAAATTTCAAGTGTGGGTTAGGCTTTTTTTTTCCTATTGTAATTTCCGTCCCCTTCAATAAAACTGTGGTAGCATTACTGCATGTAAATAGATTCTGTTTAAATGTTTCAAATATATCATGCTGTTAGCAATAACCAAAAAGTAATATCACTGCAAAAAACTAAATTTCTCGTTATTTGGCTTGAGGTCTAGCATCATGAGAAAAAAAGAAATAATGGAATTATGTGTAACTTAGTTCTGGTATCTCAGCAGATTCTTACTTTTATTTATATTTTTTAGCAAATTTTCACCATTCTCTAGTTTGTCCTCCTTTTCACAAATGAATAATTTGTGTTGATGATCCCCTCAAGAGGATTGAGAGTATGGTCAATTCTTTTTTGCCTGCAGCTGATTTCAGGTGTGGGTGGTAAGTCCCTTAGCTTTTGACTTCAGACTCTCAAGTCTGAGCTCCTATTTCTCTGACTTTTTTTATGAAATTTGCAATTTTCTGCACTAGAAGCCCAAGGAAGAGTCCTCCTACATGTCAGTGCTTCTCAGAGACATCTTCTGTGGCTGGCTTTGAATTTGGAAACTGGAGGATTTTACAGAGCAGAAATGACAAAGGGAGAAAGAGGCTACCTAATGAGCATCCCACTCACGTCATTCACCGAATTTCATAAACATTCTATTGATCAAGTACCTGCTTTAGAATTAATTCAACTTAACTACTTTAATTTATGTGTGGTCATTTCATTGTTTTTACACACATTTTTTTAACATTCCCCACCTGAGATGCAGCCATTTTATCTCTGTTTTTCTTCTGTGTTTTATGTTAATGGATTATTTCATTTCTGTGAGGGTAAGAGATTAACTATTCTTTTTGGGGGGTGGGGAGAGACAGAGTCTCACTCTGTTGCCCTGAGTAGAGGGCAGTGGCGTCAGCCTAGCTCACTGCAACCTCAAACTCCTGGGCTCAAGCGATCCTTTGCCTCACCCTCCCAAGTAGCTGAGACTACAAGTGCATGCCACAACACTGAGCTAATTTTTCTATTTTTAGTAGAAATGGGAGTCTCGCTCTTGCTCAGGCTGGTCTTGAACTCCTGAGCTCAAGCTATCCTCCCTCCTCGGCCTCCCAGAGTGCTAGGATTACAGACGTGAGCCACCATGCCCAGCTAATTATTCTGAATACTATGTCCACATCAAACAAAAGAGAAGGCAAAAAAAAAATCTGCAAAAATTGTGTAATTCTTAACCACAATTGATATCTTCAAAAGCTACTACCTTCCTTAAAGAGGTGAGTTAATTTCTTCAGATACAAGTAAGGTGAATTTCTTCCGACAAGTACTCATTGATGAGCTGATACCAGATATCAGCTACGGTTTGCTTAGGAAAACAGAAACTACTCTAGATATTTCAGAAAGAAAGACCTTAATATGGGAAATTGTATGCCTACAAAGCTAGGAAAAGGCTGGGAGTGAAGGTCAGAAAGACCTATTGCTGGTTTTGAACAAAACTTGAAGTGCCAGCATGGGAGGAAGCTATGGCCAACACTGTTAGTGGCCTGAAGTACTGAAGTAGATAACTTGCAGATTTACCAAGAAGCCTCTGAAACCTTCCCATTGCCCTCCTCCGGTAAGTCTGCCTATGCCAGAAATGGAGGGAAGTAATGCTTCTCTGTGTTGGCTCCTTTCCAAATCTTTTATGAGTCCCTATCTTTGATGGAATTTACATGGAACCCTTACTACCAGGAATCTAGGAAAATATGATTTTCAGGCTTCCAACCCATTGGGTTATTGCTCAGGAATAGAACTACATTGATATCCATGTAATAAAGAGAACACTGATCAACTTGTATAAGTCTTTTGTAGAATTGTATATGTTCCCCAAAGCACTGGCTTGAGTAATGTTCAATGAATTAACACTCTGAATGTGTACATGTCCATTCTTACTCTGCCTTTTAATTTTAAAAAGGACAAGTTTTTTTTTGTTTGTGTTTACAAGATGATGTTCTTGTCAAAGTATATATCCAAAAGGAGACAGATATTTGCAACACACAGATTATAAGGGAATTCCCTAGCAGCCAACATGATGTGAAATGTTCAGCTTTTCTTTGCCTTTATAAGAATTTTTATTAGCAAATCTAATCATATTAAAATGCGAAGCAGAAGCTATTTTAATATTTTCAGTTTATCTTGTTTTAGAGGCAGAAGGTTAACCCCATCATGGAAATACTCTTTAAGGCAGTGGTCCCCAACCTTTTTGGCACCAGGGACCAGTTTCATGAAAGACAGTTTTTCCATGGACTGAGGGATGGGAGGATGGTTTCCGGATGTTTCAAGCGCTATATTTATTACATTTGCAGCCACTCCCCAGCGCTAGCATCACCACCGCAGCTCTACCTCAGATCATCAGGCATTAGATTCTCATAAGGAGCGTGCAATCTAGATCCCTCACTTGTGCAGTTTACAGTAGGGTTTTTGTCCTTTGAGAATCTAATGCCACTGCTGCTCTGACAGGAGGCAGAGCTCAGGTGGTGATGAAAGCGATGGGAAGCCACTGTAAATACAGATGAAGCTTCACTCACTCGTCTGCTGCTCACCTCCTGCTGCGTGGCCCAGTTCCTAACAAACCCCAGACCAGTACTGGTCCATGGCCCCAGGATTGGGGACCACAGTTTTAAGGTATATATGATTTGCTTTCTCTTAGAAAACAATTAAACATATAACATATTACCAGTGAAAGGAGCCATGGAGAAAAGAGCACTACTTTTCTTGGGATGTCAAATTCTTTTTGACTGTCATAGAACCGTGGGAAAGTATTCCGTTTTCCCTTGCAAATAAGAATAATGGGGAAAATGATAATGCTGAATATCATCATAACAGGAAATAGATTCTCTCTGAAAGTTTTATGTGACAGATTATATGGTTGTGTTGGAACAATGTGTAAAGTTTGAAACAAGGTTGTTCTAAATTACCTCCAAAGTATTTCCTATTATTTAATTATTTTTTGTGACTGTCCTAAGAACTTTCACAATCGCTAGCACATTTAAATAGACTGTGCAATTTCACCATCTAGATTTAGATTAGCTTATCAGAGTTTATCACTACAAAAGGGATTAGAAACAAGTTAATATTGCCCATCTTTTACCACTGTTATTTAATATTTTCTGGAAGTTTAAGATTAGACTTTTTCAAACTTGGCACTAATTATCGTTTTGGGCTAAATAATTTTCTGTTGTGGGAGCTTCCCTGTACCTTGTAGGATATTTAACAACATACGTAGCCTGAACTCACTGGATGCCAACAGCACCACCCCCAGTTGTGACAACCAGGTCACTCCTGGTTAAGAACCACTCCTCTTGACAGTGCACTGTAATACAAAGTAGAAATTAGAAACAAAGCTAATGAAAAGGAGACAAAATTATCACTTTAGATAATGTGATTTTTTGCTTGGTAAAACCAAGACATTCAGTTGAAAAACTATTTGAACTAAAGACTTCAGTAAAATAGCCAAAATAACATAAATATACAAACATCAATAACCATCAATAACAAGTTAGAAAGGTAATCTAGAAGTCTTTTATATAATGGGCAGCAAACAAAGGGGAAAAAAACTAGAAACAACACAAGAATAATTGTGTAGACATTATAAAAAGAAAGGAATGAACATCATTTTGCTCTTCCAGACCAAAGTATACTGTAAATCTATAATAATTAAAACAATGGTACTCCAATGAAGTAACTAACCAATAGACCAGTACAATAGAATATGCAGTTTCAAAACTGATTTTAATTTACATAAAAGTTAATTTTGAAAGTTAACATCACAAATCATAAAGAAAATGCAAGAAAGTTTATTTAATGATGCTGGTATAATTGGTTAACCATTTGGAAGAAAAATGTTAAACATGTCATATTTTACATTTCAACAAAATATGAATAGATATTGACTCTCATGTGTCTTTTCTTTTCACTGGGCTGCTTGACACTCAGCCCTGGGCTTACCTGAGTCATTTCCTTCCCTAACCACTGCAGTTTCTGTTAGATACCTCTCATATATAATTCCATACCAGGACATGCTTAGCTTTTATCATAAATGTCCCGTAGCTCTCCTCTCTGCTAAATTACACTCATTTTGAGGAGACTTCTATCACTGCATTCCCAGGATCTAGCATAGGAGATCTGTTACTTGTAAAGAATACTTATAAATGAATTATTAATTTTTGAAATTATGGTAAATATACATAACATGAAATTTACCACTTGAACCATTTAAATGGACAGCTCAGTGGCATTAAGTACACTTAAACTGTGCAACCATTTTAAGAACTTTTCACTTGCAAAACTGAAATTTTATACCCATTAAACTTCCCATCCCCCTTCTCCAGAGCCTGGCAACCACCATTCTATCTTCTGTCTCTGAATTTGACTACTCTAGGGTTCCTCAGATAAGTGGAATCATTCAGTATTTGTTCTTTTGTGACTGGTTTATTTCACTTAGTATAAAGTCTTCAAGGTTCATCCATGTTGTAGCATGTGTCAGAATTTCCTTCCTTTTAAGACTGAATAATATTCCATTGAATGTCACATTTTACTTATCTATTCATTCATTGGTAGACATATGGCTTGCTTTCACCTTTTGGCTGCTGCAAATAATGCTGCTATAAACATGGGTATACAAATATCTGTTCGTGTCCCCACTTTCAATTCATTTGGGTATATACCCAGAAGTTAAATTGCTGGATCTTGTGGCAATTCTGTTTTTAATTTTTGGGGGAGCTGCCATTTTGCTTTTCATAGTGGCTGTACCATTTTACATTCTCACTAGCAACGCACAAGAATCCAATTTTCCACATCCTTGTCAACACTTATTATTTTCTGTTTTTTCTTTATTTAATAATAGCCATCCTAATGGATATGAAGTGGTATGAATCATTCATTTTTATATTTAGGATGGATCTTAGCAGTTATCTAATTTGACTCACTCATTATGCCTTAAGAAAACACAGACTCAGAGATTCATGGGACTTACTCTAGGCTAAATGGCTACTTAACATCTTTCCTGACTCCTGGTTCAGTGCTCCTCCCACCAAACTAGAATGTCCCTCTGATCATGTAAGTATACACAAAGAGGGACAGGCCAGAAATTTTCCATTTTAACTTCACCCTTGCCTCTCTCTTGCTTTATAGCTAAACATTTTCTAATGTCTCACTATAAAAAACAGACATAGGAAAATATAAGATTACAGAGGAAACAACTATAAAAATATTATAATATATGAAAAGCTCAATAAGAAACATGAACAAATATTATTTTCTCCACAAACCAGTAAAAAAAAGGTGAATTAAAAAGTAGTTTATACTCTCTTGTTCAACAGTATATTAATAAGCAGCTAAAGTCGTTTTAATTCATTAGTAAACTGTATGTTTGGGGCCTCAGTGAAGCAGTTTGGAGGAAATTGCTTTGTGTAAGAGTGCTAAATATCTTATTGGGGTGTGTATTGACTATTGCTTTGTCATTTTCTATTAATATGAGCAGATTTGGGCTTGATTTTTAGAGTTCTCAAAATATTTGGGGATTCAGAGGTAAATGTAGTCTATGAATATTATAAAATGCGCAATTTTCTGGCAGCCTGAAACCAGCTGCAGAAAAAGAATTGCTTGTCTAAACATCCAATCACAGAATCCTTCCCCCTCACTCAAATGGATCACAACATAAAAATAGTCCCCGCACATTCATGAATATATTAAAGCGACATAAAGCAGCAATTCCATTGCCTGTGAAGATTACACCTGCCTCAAAGTCAAAATGACTGGAAAAAAACAACAGTGATGTATATCTAAGCTATGGGCTGCCATTTCCCCCAGAGAATTGAAACAGCCTAAATAGAAACAGTGTTCCTTGAAGCAATGGAAATTCCGATGTCACGAATCTGACTGCAAAATCCCAGATCCCCCATTATTTTCCCATCATAGAACATGTCAAACATTTTTGGAGTTAATTTCATCCTTATCGAGGATGGAGGATTCCAGCGAGGCAGGAATCGTGGTTGCTTGGTGCATCATTGTCCCCTCAGTGCCCTACTGGAGGCTGGATACTTAGTAAACACTCAGTCAACATCTGTTGAATTTGTGAAGAAATATTGAATATTAGCAAATATATATGAGCACAATTGGGGGAGTTCTAATTGTTAAAACGCTGGAGTTTAATTTTTGCACGTGGCATTAAGGGTTTTTTCTTACTAATGTCCTATCATATCTGTTTTTAAAGTGATAGGATCACTATCTTGTTCTGTTCTGATTGCTATAACAGAATAATGTAGACTGGGTGGCTTATAAACAGCAGAAATTTATTTTTCACAGTTCTAGAGGCTGGGGAGTCTAAGATTAAGGCTCCAGCGGATTTGATATCTGGTGAGAGCTGCTTCCTGGTTCCTAGACAACCATCTTCTCACAATGTGCTCACATTCAGAAGGGACAAGGGAGCTTTCTGGGGTCCCTTTGATAAGGGCACTAATTCCACTCCTGAAGGCTGTGCCCTTAGGACCTAATCACCTCCCAGTGGTCTCATCTCCAAATGCCATCACTTTGGGGATTAGATGTCAACATATGACTTTGACTGCTGTACCTTCTGCTTTGGGGAAGAACATCGATAAGCAGAGGTCATCTTGAATAAAAATTACTGTAACTTCTAAAGTCTTACGTTTGCTTGGCATTGTACTAATAGGCTTTTCCTGGATATCTAATTTAACCCTTATAACAATGCTATGAGGTAGATGTTTTTATCATTCCTATATTACATATGAGAAAACTGTGGCTTGAAGAGCTTAAATATCCACCCAAAGTCACAATCCTACTAAGAGGTAGAACTCGGTAATCTGTGATGTTAATCTTGAGTCCTACTGGTAAAGTATGTGGTCACCAAGCATTCACTAGCAGACAATCCCAAATTGCTCCCTCTCTAAGCAGAAGATTCCAGTCAAGAAAAATACTAATAATCATTTAATTGTACACTTAAAATGGATTAATTGCATGGTATGTAAATTATACTTCAATAAAGTTGTTTTTTTTTAAAAAAGAAAAGAAATCAGCAATCTGGAAGCAAAAAGTAAAAATAAATAAATTTTATATTGGAAAAAAAAAGAAAAATACCATAGGAACAGCTCTCAAAACACCCAGTATACATTAGACATGGAAGAGCAATGGCCAAAATCACAATATCTTCATATAACAGCATTCCATCTAATCCATTAGTATTGTGGATTTCAACCATGGTAGAAAGACACCCCTGTCTAGAACACTTGACAGTCCAAACTAAGTGATGACCAGGCAGTGCAGAAAGCAACTGTTGTGACGTTGAAGCACTCAATTGTTTCTTTATCCTAGAATGATCCTCCCTCCTCTTTTTCAACCCTCAGCTAGTTAATAAACTATTAAAGTTCTAAATCTTAATTCAAATGGTGCCTCTCCTCTAAAATCTTCTCCCAGCCCCAAAATGAATCTTTCCTTCCTCAGTGCTTCCATTCTGTTACACCTTTGCTTACTTGGGCATTTAATTGGGGCAATATAATTCAAATAGTGTACCATCAAGAGCAATTACATTTTAAAATAAGTATGTAAACTATCCAGAAAATTCACTCATTCCAGGGTACTATGTTTATTTTAGGAAATAGTCAATTAGACGTAGTATTCAACTAGCAACCAGCTATATAGGGCTCAATAATTGCTGTGATTAGAGAATATTTCTTGTTGAAATGAGCAAAAAACATAATGATTAACAAAAGAAATGAACCACAGATAAACTACTCAAAAGTTCTCTTCTATTTGCTTGGGGTGTAAGTACAAAAATATACAAACTTTTAAATAGTTACTTGCTTTAGCATTTGGTTCACTTTTTTGCTCTTATAGCTAAAATGAAGTAGCCCATCAGCTACTTGAATTCTGGCTTTTGTTTGTGACGATAGCTCAGTTTAGAATGCTGAGGCCAAGTATAAGTTCAGTATCTTAGAGAGAGAGGAGAAAGAGTGAGAGGGACTTCGTGGGGATATTCCATTGTTTTTATGCTAGCTAAATTTTTAAAGTAGATTTGATTTAAGAGGGGGAGGAGGTTCAATAAATAATCATTGTACTAGGGGAACTAAGGGAATCACTGATACTAGGGGATGCTTGTATGAGGAGAACAGGGAAGATTTATCTATGGTTTGAGATATTAAGGCTCTACCTCTGGTGGAGGCTGCCATCACCCTTTGGGCTGGCCTGTGGATCAAGTGCATGGCAGAAATCCATGTTATAGGGAGACTTGCAGCTGAGATGAGAAACTGGATGGTGCTTTCTTCTACGAGTTTATTTTAAATAGTTCTATTTCTACGTATCAAGCGAATAAATTGTGTTTGTGTCCTTTAACCTCTCTATGAGTATTCTATGTGGGCAGCCAGCTATGTTTTCTATTCTTAGGAAGAAATATGTGGATCTCAGGCCTAAACTATTGTAACATTTAAAAATAAAAATTGAATTCAGTATATTCAAGCCTCCTAGATCCATAGGGACTTCAGAGATGTTAAATATTAAGGCCTCCTGATAGATGGCGTTTTGTAAATTTAGCTGTTAATTGGCCAGATGTATTGATGAAAAACCACAAAGCCAGAAGTGCATTGTGATTTCATTTATTCTCTGTGTCTTCCTGAGAGGAGATTCAGTGACTCTTGCATTTGCAAAATATAAAATAGATAGCTTTTCTGATGGATGGAGGTGGCTAAAGACTATATTTATCCTTAGATTTTCAGATATAAAATTCACTTGAAATGCTGTTAAGTTCATTTATGTGAATATTTCATATCTCTTAACAGTAGTGACATTGGTGGGTTGTCGGTTTACTTAAATCCACATGGTTTCGATCAGACCGAGTGTGGCCATGGTGGTGGTGGATCATTTCAACTCATCTCTCCAAATAAACAATAGCATCCTGACTATGAAGGATGTTTTATGTTTTATTCTCCTTCTAGTCCCCTCAACACTGCTCAGTCTTGGGCATGCCATTAGTGTTTTGTAACAATTTGCTGGTGTCTTCGGAAAGAAAATTTTTCTAAGCCAAAGGGAGAAAAAAATACGTAGGCATAATTGGAAATATATTCTTATTGTAAGTGAAAATAAACCTAAATTCTTGCACATCAAAAACTGAAACCCAAACTGAACTTTTGATGCACTTTTATTCCTGTATAATTTATATTCCAGTATTATATTTTAAAAAACACAAAAATATTATGTAATACTAAGAGCAAAATGTGTATAACCTATACATCCACCCTCCTCCCCCCATAAACTTCACTCCTTGCCTGCATTTCTTTACTCTTGAAGTTCCTCTTTTGCTCCAGGGCCTTGCTCACCCTTCATCAATTAACTTTTCCTTTTCCTTTAAGATTCAGCTCAAGTAGCATTACTTACAGGGAGCCTTCTTAGTACCTCTGTACTGGCACTTGATATTTTATGCTAAAAATACTCTCTTCCTCGTTACCTTAAACTCCCCAAGGGCCCAGTTGATATCCTGTTTATCTTTGTTTCTGAGAATCTAGCACAATTCTTGTCATGTAATAAACATTCAATAAAATTTATTAAGCCTAAACGCCAGTTATTTATGTTTATGTCATTAATTTTCATCATCCCAGAATGTTTTTGTCTTACTGTCTTTTTCTATAACATCCAAATCGCTGGATCCATTAAGTTACTGTAGGTTGCTGGAAGCAGTCACCATAATATCTTCTATGCCAATGTCTCTCTAATTTGGCTGCATCTTGGAAACACCTAGGGACTTTGCAAACAGACTGATGCTTATAATAATACATATCAACATCCTTTGTCTCTAATATAAAGTATGGAGGGGGCCACAACATCATCTTTGTAGTATTCTCAAAAACATATGATCCAGTCTAATCATGGGAAAACAGGCAGATCTAATTGAAGGACACTCTACAAAATGACTGCCCAGCACTCTTCAAAATGACTAATTATAGGTTACGTGAATTTCACCTTCATTTTTATAATCTAATTCAGGATTCTGGATTGGACCCTGACTGAACCAAAAAATAACCATTAGGAGGCAAACTAGAGATATTCTAATAAGATCTATGGATTAGTTAAAATATTCCATCACATTTAGTAATTTTGACAATTGCACTCTGGGTAGGTAAGACCTAGAGGAAGATACTAGAGGAAGCTGTGTGGGGGATATATGGTGACTCCAAGTACCATTATTGAAGCTTTACTGTAACCTATAATTATTTTAAAACAAGCAGTTAAAAACACTTTTGAAAAGTAACTTATGTCACCCCAGATGTTCTGTTTTAACTCTTCTAGATTGAGCCCTGGGCACTGGGACAAGTGATTTGATTCTCCTGGACAGACTCGTTGAGAAACAATACTTTAAGCCAATAGTAGTTGACCTTGGCTATCCGTTAGAATCACCCAGGAAGATTTTTTAAAATCCTACCGCTCATTTTTTACCCCAAATTAAAGCAGAATATTCAGAGGTTGGGCCAAGGTATTTATATTTTTATTTTTTAATTTTTAAATAAATTTTGTGTATACTTAGGCATACAACATGATATTATGAGATACACATATATATTAAGGTGGTTATTACAGTAAAACAAATTGACATCGTCATCGGCTCACACAGTTATCAATTCCACCCCCCTTGACAATACCAGCTATAATCCTCTTGTTTAGTGAAAATCCTAAATGCAATACACTATTATTAACTATAGTCCTCATGTTGTACATTAGATCTTTAGACTTGCTCATTCTGTATATCTGTTACTTTATACGTTTGATCTACATCTCCCCCTTTCTCACCCCTCCCTACCCTCACCCTTGGTAACCACTGTTTTATATTTTTTAAAAGCTCTTCAGGTAATTCCATGCATTTCATGGTTAAGAACTGCTGCTCTAAGCTAAGGTTCCCAGATGTACATGATAATAAGTAAATCCTGGAATATTCCATGATCATGAGCATTTTAATGTAGAGGTTCCCTCTAAAAACCTACTGAATCAGTATTCATGGAGGATAGTATTTTAACATTCACCCATGATGAATTTTATGATCAGAAAGGTTTGGGAACATTAAAAGTTACCTAAAGATTCTGGATTTGGTCCAAACTATGATAGTGATGGCTGAGGCCCTACTAAGAGACCTTTCCTTGAGGTGGTAGTAGCAGGAAAAGGAAGGGTCAAAACAATGAACTTCAGAGAAGTCTATGGATGAGAAAGCCCCAACGTCAATGGAATGTAAGCAGCGTGGCCATTATTTATTCCACAGGGATTTACTGAGCACCTTCTGTGCTCATCACTAAAGGCAGAGTAGTAGACAATCAAGTCCCTGACCCACAGAACTCACATTCCAGTGGTAGAGGGAGGCAATGATAAGCAATTAAATTTGCAAATGAATATGATAATTTCAGATAAATTATTCTTAAAAAATAACTTTTAAACAGTCGAAACGTGCCATCAACAGATGAATAGATAAACCAACTGTGGTATACACACACAATGGAATATTGTTAAACTACAAAAAGAAATGCAGTTCTGATATCTGCTACAATGCTGATAAACCTTGAAAACCTTAAGAGAAATAAGCCAGACACAAAAGGTCACCTATTGCATGAATTTATTGATATGAAATATCCAGAAAAGGTAAATCCATAGAGACTGAATGCAGAGTGATGGTTGCCAGGGACGGGGCTGGTCAAAATGAGGAGAAACTGCTCTATGGGTGTGGCGTTTCCTTTGGGTGATGAAAACGTTTTGGAACTAGAGAGGGGTGGTGGTTGCACAACATTGCAAATGCACCAAATGCCACTGAAGTGTTCATTTTAAAATGTTTAATTGTATGTTATATACATTTCACCTTAATAAAAATGATAATTTTTCAAAGTTCACTACGATGACATCATAGACAGGTGTAGATGATAGGTGAGTGCTTCAGACTGAACCATCCCCAAGGAAATTACTTTTAATTTAAGACTTACATGACAGGAAGCAGCCAGTCATGTAAACATCAAGAGGTAGAGAATCCCAAAGGCAGGAAGAGCAAGTGCAAAGGCCCTAAAATGGAAATGACCTAGACATATTGTAAAGCAGAAATAAGGCTACAGTATTGAGGAAGAGGATGGCAGAAGATGTAGTTGGAAAGGAAGATTGGGGAGAATCATACTGGAGATTATGGATGGGAATAAGGAGCTTTAAACAGAGCCATCATTTCAACCTAATTTTATATATATGGGGCATATGTATGTGTGTATATATATCTATGCATCTTAAATTAGTGTTTGTGAAGAATGGATTGTTGGAGACAAGGTGATTAGAAGCAGAAAGACCAGCTAAGATGCTATTTCACTGTGGCAAGAAAGACAGTAGCTTGGGTTAGAGAGATAGTCACAGCGAGAGATAGCAGTGAATGGGTTCAGCATCTCTTTGAAGGGCTTGTTGGTGGAGTAGATAGAGAAATATGAGGCAGGAAAGAGGAATAGAGATGGAATGTGTTTGAGCCCAAGTTTCCCCAGTTCAAATAGGGCTAGAGGAGGGGGATTTTGAGAGAAAATGCTTGTGTTTAGCATCTCTCAAGCTCGAAGGAGTCTTGGTGACTCTAGAGAATTCTTTATTTTATCTTGATGATCAATGTCAAGGGTGTCTTAGGAGCTCCCTTTTTAAATGCTGACAATAACGACCTTTTTCAATTATCAGTCTTGGCTGCTTTGTTCCAAGGGGGTGAAATAGATGTTTCCTTGATTACCACGTTTGCTTTTTGGTTTTTCTATTTGGCCTACCTGTGTACCTGGATCCATGTGGGAATTAGTAACCAAGGTAAATGTTGAACACAAAGATTCTTTATGTGCTTTGAATTCTCATGCACAAACACATGAAGTTGGAGTAGAAATAAATAACTGAACTAAACATCAATGCCTTTCTGTAGATGTCACTCAGACCAGGTCCATGGGGGACTGTCTCCTTGCCTCGTGCAGATCCTGAGAGCATCCGGGCGTCTTCATTAAGGGCTCATTAGAAGATACCACTGCAGAGGCAGCACTGACCCCTTCCTTGAACTGCAGCCCTTCGCTCTCCCTCCCATCTCTGATCTGTAATGATTGATGGTCTGCCAATCTTTGGGACGGTAGAGCTTAGCAATTCCACCTTCACTCTGCACTGGACAAGTGGGAAGGCCTGCCTTGTTTTTCTCAACAGCAATACTTTCATTAAGGAAGTGGTGTCATATGGTTTCCCTTCTAGAGATGTCTCTTGCAAGTTAACCTTACTATTAAAAACATTTAATATGAAGCACAGTTTTAGCAATACTTCCCTAAAATGTCATTTTTATAGCAAGTGCAAATCTGAGGAGGGATCTTTACAAAGGATGAGCGTGGCTCCTCCATCCTTACTGAAATATATTTGCCCATGCCATTGATGTTTAAGAGAAATAAATATGTGAAAATAAATTTGCCTCTTTGCCCTTTCCATATCCAGTAGAAATAACTTTTTAGTCTTTTTTCGTTGAAAAATAACTAGCGCCATGCCAATAAATATGGAATAATAAGTATCTTTGTCAGTCAGAAAGTGGTCGATGCTGACACCTTTCCACCCCCTTTGTGGAAATAATGAATTCTGCTCATGCCGGCTATGCATATTGAACTAAGAGGTATGTATATATTCATTCTCATATCTGTGTTAAATGAAACAATTTGCTAATATGAATTGTTTAACATCTTTATGAGTTGAGAATATAATTAATATATGTATACTTAATTATACCCTCATCCTTGGCCTATCTAATTATGATATGGTGTGAGTTAAATGAACTGTGAGGAAATTTCCTTTTTCAGAACAGTGACTTATCATATAATGCTCCAGAACTAAATTTTGCCACAGGGTAGCTGATGCCCTGAAAAAAATTTTTAATTGCTGTCACAAAAATAAGTATTTTACTTAGGCAGCTTTTTTTTATGAGATCAAATCTAATGTGAGTACACTTATTCACACTGTGCGTAAAATGAATACGCTAGCTATAATGAATGAGTCGTAGGCTCAGTTCTCTCAAATGATAGTAAGGAGGCTGTTTTCCTCGCTTTTAGTTAAGCGTGAACTGAAGACTTTCTAGCCTTTGCTTATGATTAGCTTAATAAAATACCTTAGCACTATGTGTGCCCTTAACTACATACTCATGTTTCCAGATAAGGCTTTAACACAGAGTATGAATTGACTGTGGAAATATTGATAAAGTTTGCAATCAGTGGCATAGATGGTATGCTACAGACTAATGATTTATTTAAATGTTATATTTGCTCACCTAAAAAGATACTTCAGGATATTGACATAGTTTACTTTTTTCCCCACTTCAGGCAGTTCTAAATTATTTATTTTGTCCTAAGTTTTACGAGTTTCTCAGCTTACTAGAATGGTTTATTTGTTGGTAAACCTTTCCCTTTGGGTATTTATGTATTAGGTATAAATCAATATACCTATTCCCAAAACTAGATTATCACTCCATTGAGTGGAAAACGTTATTTTTCTTTGATGTTGGGACTCCCTCAGACCATGGTTCAAGAAAAGTAGGTGGGCAGAGTCTTCTAGGGCGAAGATGAAGTTAGATGCAGTACAAAGTCACCCACACATCTTTTACAAGCCAACACGGCTCCTCTGAGGAAAATTTGCAATGTCCATTTGGAAACAAAGCTCTACTCTGCTGCAGGGTAATAAAGAACCAAACAGAGCAGTGGAAGTTCTCTCAATTTAGCTAGAGATTGCAAGGAGAAACATTATTTGGGGAAATGTTAGGAGATAGAGCAGTGGCAGATACTAACTTTCTAAGCCTTGCAGCGAAATGGATGTCCTTGTTTTCTCTGATAATTCTGTTGTCACTCCAGCCTTCAGCACCAGCAGTGTCTGAGAACTCAGCAAAACAAAGCATTAAGCATTACCCCTGCACAGGACCTGCCAGAGCTCTCTTGAAAGTAGATATTGTAAAGCAGAGAAAAGCCTCAGAGGAGACTGAGGAAGCCCAAAGAAACAGATTGAACACCCAATATTCCAGGCCCTGTTACTTGACTGTGGATGCAATTAAGAAGGCTACTGAGTAATGAGAAGGAAATACAGACTTGTCTGGCATTGTGCTTTCATCGAAGACTTTGGATTTAGGCAATTTCGGGAAGAAAAACAAACTAAGGCCTTGCAGTGCTAAAGAATACAAGCCCTTTATGTTTAAGACTCAGTTATGTTACTGTCTCAACACCGGAAACCCACAGAGTCCAGTGATGACCATGTGTGTTGGCATCATCGGACAGAAATGTGTTCAAATCCCACCTCTGCCTTTATTCACTGTGTGAGCTGGGTGGAATGCTTAATATCTCTTGGTCTCATTTGCTTCGTCTATAAAACAGGATAATGGAAGGATCTAATTCATAAATTGTTAAAATTAAATGAGATCATGCATGGAAAACAGCATAGTAGGAAGTCAAATACCTTTAAAAAATAAAAGGCACAAAAAAGAGAAAATGAAGTCACTTCAGCAAAAGCTGAACGGAAGCCCCATTAAGCAAGCCGACCAACTAGTGCCGAGTCTGTGTTTTACATAATCTTTCCTCACTGATTATGTAATGTCTCTGCTGGTGTCACTTCAGTCACTTCTCTGTGCCTGCTCTTTACTGCTAAGCGTTCTTTATAACTCACTGTGTTTCCCCACAGCTAGTCTGAGCTGTCCTTCGTAGCTTCAGGCCAAGACTTCTTGTTCTAATCATCTGAGAATGAGCAGTTCCCTTCCCTCATTAATTGTGTAAGCTTGGAGGTATTTCAGCAGTCTGAACAAATACCTGCAGTTTTCTTTTTTCCCTAAACTCTTACACAAATCTAATTCTTTCCTTGTCTTCTCATGCATAACATACGGAGATTCCTTTTTCTATCTTAGTGTTTGTTCTGATTCTAGTTAATAAAACATTTTCTATTAATATATTGAGCTTTTCCAATTAATTAAGATTCTTTTTCTTTTTCTAATAAGGAGATGTGACCCATTACCTGAAAAACTGATCAGTAGGTTTTAAAGAAATCTTTCTTCTTTATTGGTACTTCTTTATTGGTACCCATTTTCATTTCTTGCTATTTTTAAGAAGGTAGCAGAAGCATGGGAAATAATTCCATGCATAGCTGTAAGTTAGTGCACAGTTTACAATGAAATTTTAATTATCTAAACCATATCTAAACCAGTCTGGGCGGGGTGATGTTATTTATAGAATTGTAGCCTAAGTTTCTCCTAAATGATGACAGTGATTGGCAGCCAGCTCAGGTGAGTAGCATTTCCTGGGCATGTATATCTGAGCCACAGAATTCTATGCCCCCAAACTAGCAGATAGCATAATAAAACTACTGTTTTGTGAAATTCTACTTTTTTATGAGAGCAGTCTTATTGCAAGGTAGCTCCCAGAGGAGAAAGATGCAAATATTTCTTCAATTCCACCCATTGAATTCATCACGTAGGATCATTTGGCACCAAAATGGAATATTGGGACTCAGCATTTATTCTCTGTCCCTGCAGGCAACTAAGGATGAGCTTAGCTAAAATGCAAGAATAAGCCATTACAATCATAAATAAGAGCTGCTGTCCTATGCAGTGATCAAATGCCACTCACACTGGTGACAGAACCTTTCTCTTTCAAGTGGGATCTTTGTTGGGGCTTGTTTGGCTCTTATTTTTAAGAAAAGATTTCCATCTTAATAAAGAAGGAAAATCAATAAGGAATAATTTAAACATAACTGAGAAACTGAATTGCATATATATCAGCAAACCATATTATGTTACTACAGTTGTTAACCTCAAAGATTTGAAGTTAGATGTAACTGGCTTTGAATTCCAGCTTTAGTGTTGAATAGATTTTTTAACTTTGAAGAAGTCATTTTGCCTCTCTAAACTTCCATTTCTCCATGTGGGAAGTGGGAATAACAATCATGACTTCACAGAGTTATTGTGAGAATCATGTGAGGGATGAACTCCTAATTCATCCCTCCTTTCCTAAGGACACGTACTTAGGAAAAGGTTCCTCTTGAAGATGCTACTGTAGGAAGTAAAAGCACATGGCCCTTTTGTATCAGTTGCGTATTGCTGTGTAACAATCAAGCCTAAAATCTAGCAACAACAACGATTGAAACAACAATTATTTATTCAATTCACAATTCTTTGAGCTAGCAATTTAGGTTTGCCTTAGCTGGGTGATTCTTCAGGTCTCATCTGGGCTCCCTCATGTGGTTGGCTCAATCAAAATAATAAGTTTTTATGAATATTTATATATTTATATATTTTACCCCTATTCAGGGATAATATTCAAAATATTTAGCAACCAGTTTGGCAGAGGCTTGACCCAATCAAGTGCAGTCTGCCTGCAGTATGGAATTACCAGCCAGCATGCCCCCAGCGAGGTGATTGCCAGACCTTTAGTTTCTACATCATCAGGTAGTCTGAGGAGCCAAATGGAGGAGCCTGGACAGCAAAGGAGAGGCCATCTGGGGGACTGAGGCAGCAGCTATATATTAGCCAGTACAAAAGTATTTCTCATACACACTGGGTGACTGTTAGCCCTGTCCCATTCATATTACTATATAATTATCATCCTGTCCAGGTTGCCCCAAGTCTCTTGGTATCTTATTATCAATATTCTTAACTCTTCAGTTAGCACTTGTGTTCTCTACATCTTCACACCAAGGATACTTCTTACATCCATGTGTCTCTCCATTCTACGTGCCCAAAATTCCAATAAGCCCACATCAAGAACAAACACAAGTTATAGAAATACTTCTTAGGAATTAGGGCAACAATTCTTAATTGGAGAAAAGGTGGCAGTGATAATATTTCAGGCTGAGAATTTTCAAAATCTGTAAGTATGCTTCCCTTTGATTATAAATTCTATTAATATCTTTAATTCATTTTTCTTTTCTTGCATTTTACTGTAAGCAGTCGAGAGAAGTCATGCTGTACCTTCAACATTTTGCTTAAATATTTCTTCTTCCAAGTATCCTGTTTAATCACTCAGAAGTTCTACCTTCCATGAAACACTAGAACAGAAACACAATTCAGCCAAGTTGTATTTCACTTTAAAACAAGGATGGCCTTTCCTCCAGTTTCCAATAACATGTTCCTTGGTTCCCTCTAATAACTCATCAGAACAGCACTCACTGTCCTTATGTCTTACAACATCATGATAACAGCCACTTCGGTAATCTGTTGGAAGATTGAGGCTTTTTCTACAGCTCTCCTCTTCCTCTGAGCCTCACTGGAATCATCCTTAAGACTTCTTTCATGGTGATATACCTAACAGCTCTTCCAGCCTCTATTTATTACCCAGTTCCAAAGCCACTTCCACATTTTTAGGTATTTGTTATAGCATCACCCCATTTCTTTGGTATCAATTTCTGTCTTGGTATGGGTAATTTATAAATAACAGAAATTTATTTCTCATAGTTCTGTAGACTGGGAAGTCCAAGATCAAGGCACTAACAGATTCGTTGTCTATTGCGGGCTCTGACTGCTTCATAGATGGTGTCTTCTTTCTGTGTTCTCACATGGTGGGAGGGCTAGCTAGTGCCCTTGGGCCTCTTTTATAAGGGCCCTAATCCCATTCATGAGTGCAAAACCTCATGATCTAGTCAATTTCCAAAGGTCCCTCCTGTTGATACCAACGTATTGAGGATTAGATTTCTCCATATGAATTTTGTCAAAATCTAACAAAATTTTGCTGTGAAAGAGACACAAACATTCAGACCACAGTCGGTGGGTAGTTTGAAAAACATATTCAGTATTTCAATATTATAACAATCAGATTTGTCAAGCAGAGCTGGGGGGGGGAATATTTTTTATAACAGAAAATAAAAGTTAGCAGAGATTTGCCCAAACACACAGTTCTTACAGTGGAAAGAGGTACAAACACCATTCAAAAAAGCATCATGGATTAAAAACATTGAGAAAAATGAAACTAGAGGTAATATGGAGAAAGCCAGAATCTCTGGGGTGGAGACCAGGAGTCTGTATTTTAAACAAAAGATTCTTACTAGTACTAACATGGGAAAACCATTGGCTACAAACTACTCACTGTCTTGAGGAAATGCAATTGTAAAAGGGCACTAACTACTTCAGCTTACTAAGGCAAGTTTGAGATTTCCACTGGTTACAGATTTTTGCCCCATAAACTGGTTAGGGTTTTTCCTCCACATTTTTTTTTTTTTTGCATAACCCCACCCTTAATTCTGTTTTGATAGCACTGAAACTCCCAACTTACTCATTTTACTTCTCTGGGAGTTGTATAAAGCTGGCAAAGATTGATCAAAGCAGGCATCCAGAGGTAGTTCCAGTCCTGAACCTTGACGGATAACCTGTAGACACTTTCCTGAAACATCTGCATGTCCTGGAAGTCCCATTTGCTGAACAGGGGTGTTTGCCTGACAGACTTGGGCTCCAGATTGCCTTGAAGTCACAGGATACTCTCTAGGTGCCATGACAAATAGGGGACAAAAGGGGCTATGACCCTCTGATCAAACCATTGTACATCTCATTTTTATTCCATATGCTATAGCAGACTTGACTTAAGAACTTATTTGTCTTACCTCTCATGAAATTATTTTGTTTTCACACTTTCTGCATCTCATTGGGTGCAGAGAGAAGAGGCAAGAGAAGAACTTTGTTTTTTATAAATGTTTGCTATGTATATAGAGGTTTCTGGGATGTTGAATTTATTTAGATTCAAGACAGGTGGACCAAACACTTCATGTAGGTTCCCAGGTTTTAAAAAGATTACTCATCACTTCACCAGATGGTCTGCAATTTTATCAGTATGGTATGCTTTGTACAGATGCTGCCTGAAAAAGGAGAGATATTTAGTTTAATGCCATGGCTTTTGTTTTGTGCTTACCTCATCAAGGAATGAGTTCAAATCCATTTTTTAGCCTCATCTGTTTACATTGTTTTCTATGAGCAGATGGCCGGATAATTACTCAAATAAGGAGTTACTTCTCTGGAGTTGGCTTGCCAAAATTTATTGTAACACCAAATACAAATGCTATTAAAATGGCAAACATTTGGAAGCTCACATTGGTGTGTCAAAATAGTAAATATATTGTACAAAATTTGGAAGCTGTTGTCTCTTATACTTCCTTTCGGGACACAAAGTATACAGGAAGAGTTGATAAGGGTAATGAAAGCTAGATAATTTTTACAAATAATTTCCTGTAGCTCTCCATTCCAGTTTGTTAACAAATTCAGAATATCTTCAAATAAAATGTAAATGGAATTCAGCACATGAAGCCATCTATCTGGATGATATTTCATCATTGAATATTTTACCAACAGAACAATTTACCTACTGAACAATGTCCTAAAAAAGTAGAATTATAGCTTCATGATTCAAATTATGACATGTTATGATCATTTCTCTCCAGTACTTGGGGAACATGACCCTGGAAAAGTTTCTTGGCCTCCCAGAGTCTGTGGGTTCCCATCTATAATATGAAGAAATTGAAATACGTGATATACAAGATCCTTTCCTGATCTAAAATTCTATGACTTTTTAGATCATTGACTTTTTTATATCTTATTTTCTTCTGATCTGCCAACCAAGTATTGAAAGGAGGACTGATTTTGGTCCCAGATATGAATTTAAATCTTATTTCTTCACTTCTTAGCTGTGTGAACATGAACAAGATACCTTTTTTCTTAGCTTCTTCATGTGTAAAAAATGGAGAACACCTACCTCATGGGATTATGATAAATAAATAAGGAAGTATTTAAAGCTCCAAGTACAGAATCCTTCATAAATTATCAGGTCTTCGATAAATTATATTCCTTTTCTTATCTTGCATCATTTTAGAAATCTCAAATCTGCTTTTCTACGAAATCTTCTGGCCTCTTGGTCCCTTCGGAAAAGATTACAATTTGGAGAATGTACTAGAAGGATAATAAAATATAGATGAGAACCACAGCAGAAAAAGCCTAAAAAACAATTTTTTCCTCCTGAGTTGTCTTAGTAAAAAGAATGATGGCATCTATTGAAAACAGGGCCGGGCGCGGTGGCTCACGCCTGTAATCCTAGCACTCTGGGAGGACGAGGCGGGCGGATCGCTCAAGGTCAGGAGTTCAAAACCAGCCTGAGCAAGAGTGAGACCTTGTCTCTACTATAAATAGAAAGAAATTAATTGGACAACTAAAAATATATAGAAAAAATTAGCCGGGCATGGTGGAGCATGCCTGTAGTCCCAGCCACAGGGGAGGCTGAGGCAGAAGGATCGCTTGAGCCCAGGAGTTTGAGGTTGCTGTGAGCTAGGCTGACGCCACGGCACTCACTCTAGCCTGGGCAGCAGAGTGAGACTCTGTCTCAAAAAAAAAAAAAAAAAGAAAGAAACAGTTGTCCTCCCTGAGGTTTCTTTTTCTTCTTGTCATTGAGGTCTAGCATTGGCCTTACTTTTGTAAATTAAATATATCTGAATCATGAGAAAGTGGCTTGCTCTCTGGATGATAGAAAACTTTTTCTCATTGCTCCTTTTCAACAATTTTTCATTATTTTTTGCTATTGCATATCCCAATTTTTTAATTAAAAATGACATGATTCTTTCTTCATTATATAAAATACCACAAAATATTAGCAAATATAAGAAATTATACATAAACATACCCTCTAAAGAGGGCTACTTTATGTAACTTGCCACATATTCTAACTACATGTAAACACTGTGTAACACATTTACAAAACCAATTAATACTGTTTAGTTCTGACGTAAGCATCAGAATATGTGCTCTGCAAAGGCTTGGGGGTGCTTTGTTTTGTTCACTGCTGTTGCTCCAGCAACTAGAACGTGCTGGTCACAGAGTACCTACTTAATATTAATACTCTTTTTAACCTAGTATATCCTACATATATTTTGTGTCAATAATGCAGTTCTACTGCATCATTTTCAATGATTATACAATATTCTACAGCATAGATATAATCATACTTTAATTGATCCTCTGTTATTGGATTTGTCAGGTTTTCTGTTTGTTCATTTTCCTATAACAGTGCTTTAATCAACACCCCTGAAAATAAACCTATGCCCTTCTGCATTTTTCTTCTCCATGACTTTGTTAGGATAAATTGTTAAAAGTGGGCTTCAAATAATCTACTCACAATTTAGGCTATTATTACATATTGCCGAATTGTTCTTCAAAAGAGTATGTCAATTTACAATCCAGTCAACAGAGATTGACCATTACCCTGCACTCACACAGATATAGGTATTACGTTGAAAAAAAATTAAAAACTAGTTCATAGAGCAATTCATTGCATACTGAGTGGCAAGAACATCCATTTTGTATGCTGTGTTACCAGCCCACGATATCATTCCAATCTCTTTTTTTAGATTCAAATCCTAAAACCCAGCAAAGATGCAGTCTTGCTGAAACAGTATAAAGAAAATTCTGTCTTGTTTGTTTCACTAAGTTGGTTAATTTAGGAGAAATGACGGGAAAGTCCCTATAAATTTTCCATTGACTTTCACATCAATACTCTCACTTTGACATCCTATCATTCTATATCAAAATCACTTTCAGTGAATACTATTTCATATTTGGATAGCTTGACAGTGCCCACTTAAATGAACCCTAAATTGCTGTGAAATCTGGAAACACCATAAAGCCTTGTGAAATATTTGTAGCCTGTATAATATTCTCTGATTATGGAATCAAATGTGAAATGTCTTGTGGGAGCTGTTTTTCTAAGGTAAATAGATTATTATTTGTATCTCTAGGTACAAATGCATTGAAATAACCACAACTCGTTGCAGCCGAATGTGCCCTTATATAATTTTCACAGCTACTACGTTCTTGTCAGCGCATTGTCATGGTGCGGCTTTGATGGTTTGATCTGAGTTTGACCTCTGGCAGTGATGCTTGCTCACATTTTTATCATCCTCTCTTATGTGAACAATAAATCTGATAATATCCAGTAGTGCTTCCTTGCATTCTCTGACTTTGACATTCAGGAAAATCATTAATGCTGCTTCCATTGTGTCTGCATCTCCAGACTTAAGGACTTTTCTCCCTTGAAGATATTCTAGAATACATACTCCTGGAAGTCCAGAGCCCATTGCTTTGTGCTTTCTGTATTGCATAGAGCTCAATTTGATGTGATCAGTTAATGATCACCGAGAGCTTTACACATGATTTTGCTATTTATGAAGTAGCCAACATGAGCAGTTAGGAAGAAGGCTGAGTTAGAGTGTGGAGGTTGAGAGGGGAGGGAATTGAGAATTTTAAAAAGAAAGAGATAAACAGGATGTTGAGAGAGGAAAAAAAAGGGACACTTGAACTTTGATGCAAACTAGAGAGAGATGATATAAAAGTAAGCAAAGGGGCTGACACCTGCAGGGGAAGGAGATTATTATGGAAAAGAAAGCTGCCAAAAAATCAAAGGAGAACTTTTAGTAGGAAAGTAGATGAATGACCAAGAATCGTGCTTTAACAATAGATGCATTGGGCAGGGGTGGGAACCTGTGGCCTTCTAGGTCCTTAAGCACAGCCTTTTTTGTCTGAATCCAAACTTGACAGAACAAATCCGAGATTTGTTTTAAAAATAAAATAAAAGATGAACAAAAATATATTAATAAAAATAAAAGAATTTTATTAAAATAGAAGGCCCCAGCTTCCCCACCTCTGGAGGAAACCTGAAAGCAGATCTTCGATAAAGGATCATTTGACGCATGCAGTGCCTACTGAGGATAAAAACCAAGGGAGCGTGGTTGCTAGTTGTCAGTCAGATTGTTCAAATTAGCATAGTCTTGTTTTTTCACTTTTTAGGAGTCACTGATACCTGCCTTATTTTGAAGACAACGAAGTTATCTCAAAATGGTCTGGGGAATTCTCAACTTTTCCAAAACATAGTTTTCCTTCTTAAAATGTTTTACAGTTTTGGCAAAGCAGGGCATGGCCAAAGTTTCAAAAACTCACATATTAAGTATCTCCATGGACTTGTTTTATCTGTTTGAAATTTGTTAGTCATCTAAAGCAGTCTGATAAAATAGAAGAAGATTGAGCTTTATAAATTCAAGTCTCAGCAGCTGGATTAACTGCTGTGCAACTTTGGGTGTCATCTTTCCTGAGCCTCATTCTTTGTATCTATTAATGGAAACCTCTACCTGCTGGGTTCTGAGAATTAAATACAATAGCATACATTGAAGCCTGAATCAAAGTAGGGAGAGAATAACATGGGTTTCTTTTTCATCACATTCCCATGTAATACAAGGAAATTCTGCAGAGGTTTATGAAATCAACTGTAAAATGGTGTGATTAAGTTTAAAAAAACCAAGGACCACCTTTAAGAAAGGGGATTGGTGTTACCAGAAATGTGAAATGAAATTAGTGTTGGGTTTAAGCCCTGAATGTGTCTCAGTTTCTTGCTGGTTCTATCAGGATGATTTTGGTTACAAATAATAGAAAAATTCTGTCTGAAATTGATTTAAATGATAAAAGGAATTCACTGATACTTGTGACTGAAATACAGAGGGAAGCTGACTTGAGGTGAGAATTACTCTACCTACTGAAATGATGTGAGAAGGACCCTTTTTCACACTGTCTTTCTTTTTTTTAAATTCAGGATATTATGGGGGTACAACCATTTTGTTTACATGAAATGCATTTGCCTTGCTCAAGCTAGGGCTACAAGCATGTCCTTCCCCCTATATAGTATGCCCTGTTTCCATTAGCTGTGGGTTTACCCCCGCAACCCCCAACCTGACTGGCACACAGTGAGTATTACTACCATGTGAGCACCCTAGTGTTGGTTAATTAGTACCAGTTTGATGGCGAGTACATAGGTGCATGTTTTTCCATCCTTGTGATACCTCACTTAGAAGGATGGGCTCAATCTCTATCCTTTCTTGACTCTGCTTCTTTCGTGCTAACTCCGTACTATGTGGGTTTCCTACCTACGGTCCCACGATGGTCATCTTGTTCACATTCAAGTTTCTTCATGATTAAGATGTCCAATTTAAAGTAGCTAACATTCTATTGTGAACAGTTGAGAACTTGAATCTCATACATGCTACCTCATTCACATTCAGCAAAAAAAAAAAAAAAAAAAAAAAAAAAACGTAGGTTTTCTACTCTCAAACAAAAATCTTGAATTTTGGCCTAAATGAATCACCTCAGAGTACTTGCCCATCCTATCCCAATAATGCAGCTGGGGTATGGGATGATGCCAGTTAGCTTAGGCTTGATTCGTAGGTTCTACTTTTAATTTGGAGGTCAGGCCAGCTACCTTTGAAGCCCATGGGATGCACTGGATCGGGGCAGAACTGGTAGAAGAATGGGAGTGCTATGAGCAGGAGTAGGAGGAATACGTGCTACGTGGCCAAAAGGCGGATATCCACCAGAGGAGGTACAACTAAATGGGTTTTGTATTAGTTCAGGCTGCTGTAACAAAATACCACAGACTGATGGATTAAACAAGAGAAGTTTATTTTCTCACATTGTAAGTCTGAGAGGCAGAGGTCAGGATGCAGTCATGGTCAGGTTCTGGTGAAAAGTCTCCTCCTGGCTTGTAGACAGCAGCTTCTCACTGTATTCTCAAATGACAGAGAAAGAGACAGAGAGCATGTTCTCTGGTATCTCTCTGGTGCCCATCATGAGGGCGTGACTCTCATGACCTCATCTAAACCTAATTGTCTCCCAAAGCCTCCTTTTCTAAATATCACCACACTGAGATTTAGGACTTCAACATATGAACTGGAGGTTGGGGAAAACACAATTCAATCCACAGCGTTCTGCCCCTTTTCCTTCAAAATCCATGTCCTTGTATGCAAAACTACATTTATTCCATCCCAACAGCCCCAGAAGTATTAACTCATTCCAACATAAACTCTATCGTCAAAAGTCTCATCTAGATATCATCTAAATCTGCGATCCCAAACCCCCGGGCTGCAGCCCAGTACCAGTCCATGGCCTATTAGGAAAAGGGCTGCGTATCACCACCTGAGCTCTGTACCACTTCCCCCCAACCCATGACACCCCACCTTTTCCCCTCAGTCTGTGGAAAAATTGTCTTCCATGAAACCAGTCCCTGGTACCAAAAAGGTTGGGAACCACTGATCTAAATCATATGGGTGAGATATGGGTGAGACTCAAAGTAGAATTCATCCCGAGGCAAAATTGCTCTCCATCTGTGAACCTGTGAAACCAGACAAGGTATGTGCTCCCAAAATACAGTGATAGGCAGGACAGGACAGACATTGCCATTACAAAAAGGAAAAATAGGAAAGAAGGAAAGGGTGATGGGTCCCAAACGAGTCCAAAACTTAGCAAGGCAAATGCCTATAGATCTTAAGTCTCCAGAATAATCTTCTTTGGTTTGATGCTGTGCCCACCAGGGCCACTGGGGTGGCAGTGTCACCCCCGTGGCTTGGAAGGGTGGCCCTGCCCATTTGGCCTGAGATCACTGCCCCTGTGGCTCACTGCAGTGGCCTCGTTCTCTGAAACCGAGTAGGAAACAACCCTTTCCCCTGGGCCTGTGGTGGGAGCGGCAGCCCTGATGATCTCTGAATTGCCTTCCATGTCATCCATCTCTTTTCTTGAAGAACAGTGTATGTTCACAGCTGAACAGTTCTATGGTTCTGTCCTGTGGATTCCATGAAGTCTGACAGCCCTTCTTTATTTCACCTAACCTCCATCCCTTAAGTTCAAACTGGCAGTGTCTCTGCTGGTGTAATCCCATTTCTATTCCTGGCTTCCACTGGGATGGCTGATTAAATCCTGGTTCCCACTCGCAATCTCTTTATCAAGTGGTTGTTAGTCCACGTCTTTACTGTTCTCTTCAGAACAAGTTTTCTCATTCTTTGCAATATGGATAGCCTTAGAAGTTCCCAAATCTCCCAAGTTCTTATTCCTTTCTTGCTTAACAATTTCTTCTTCAATTCACCTCTCTCCTCACATTTTGCTATAAGCAGTAAGGAGGACCCAAGCCACATCGTCAGTAATTTGCTTGGAAATCTGCTCTGTTAAATACCCAGTTTCTTCACATGCGAGTTCTGCCTTTCACAGAACACTAGGACACAATTCATCCATGTTCATTGCCTCTGCATAACAAGGACTGCCTTTCCTCTAGTTTCTAATAACATTTTCTTCATTTCTGTCTGAGATGTTACCAGAATTACCCTTAACATCTGTATTTCTGCTACGGACCTCAAAATTCTTTCAGCCTCTACCCATTACTCAGTTCCAAAACCACTTCCACATGTTTAGGTACCTGTTACAGCAGCCCCTCCACACCGATTACCAAAATCTGTGTTAGTCAGTGTGCTCCAGAGAAACAGAACCAGTAGGACGTCGTGTGTGTTTGTGTGTGTGTGTGTGTGTGTGTGTGAACAGATTTATTATAAGGAATTGGCTAACACAGTTGTGGAGGCTGAGGACTCCCAGAATCTGTAGTCAGCAAGCTGGAGTCCTGGGAGAGCCAATGTGCAGTTCCATTCCAAGTCCAAAGGTGTGGGATGGTGTGAGTTCTAGTCCAAAGTCATTATCTGCAGACCCAAGAAAAGTGGACATTTCAGTCCGAGTCTGAAGACCAGAAAAGATTATTATCCCAGCTCAAGCAGACAGGTAAGGGGCCTCTTATTCAGCTTTTTTTTTGTTCTATTCAGGTCTTCCATTGATAGGACGAGGTCTATCCACATTAGGAAGGGCAATCTGCTTTACTCAGTCTATGAATTCAAATGTTAATGTCATCAAGAACCCTGGGGACACAAACACACACACACACACACACACACACACACTCACACAGAAGGCACACCCAGAATAATGTTTGGTCAAATGTCTGGGCACCTTCTGTCTCAGTCGAGTTGACAGATACAATTAACCATCACAGGTTTTTTATGTATATTATATGACATGTATATTATGTGACATATATCACATATATGTGTGTATAATATATTATGTGATGTATGTTATATGACATATATCATATATAAAAAGAAAGCTTGAGTTTTATCTTATACTTTCAGAAATTAAATTCAAGGAAGAGTTTATTGAATGGAATGTCAAGAAAACAGAGACACTATATTTAGTAATGATTCTGCTAAATAATCTCAGAAACACTGGTCAAATACTGTTATATGCATATTTTGTTTTCTGATGCTGTAATTTAATGAGAGACATGATTTGGAAAATCTAGAATAAATGACTAATATACCCCTTAGTCCTTAAAGTAAAGCCATTTTAAATGCTGGAGCAGTATTCTATTGCTGTTACCTCATGGTTTAGTTTTCTAAGAAGGGATTGCAGTACAGCATTTCAAGTTATTAAATAAAACAAGTTTTCTTTGTGCTTAAGATGTTCGATTTGAAGTGCCCAAGATTGTATTGTACACGGTTAAGAACCAAATTCTTATTTAGACACTGGTGTAGGAAGCCATGTGACCTGAAAATTCTTTCAAAATTCTCCCAATAAATAATTTTTTTTGACTCTTCTTCATCAATTGAGTCTGAGCCATATGGCATCTAATGAGTGATTTTTAATTTGAAAAGGAAAAAAAAGATGGCATTCACTGTTAGAAGAACCTTAGATGGCTTCTGGGACATCTGGTTTCAAATAGCATGGCACTGTGCACTCTCAAATAGCTATATTAATTGGCTTATAGAATGGGTTATTTAAGATTAGCTATTTAAATGTTGAGGAATGGCTACTAAATATAGTGATTTTAGTTTTGGGGTAATTAATGGTGAACTAATCTTCTAAGAGTAATCAACTCAATCCAGCTGCTTCTGCCAGACAGAAGCAGTAATAGGATACTAATTTGGCTGCTATAATAAAGGTCAAAAGGGTTTATTTTTGTCCCACACAACAGTCTGAGAATAAGTAACCTCCTGGGCAGGTTTTCTTGTGTCAAGGGTAAAGACTCCTTCTACTTTCTCTGACATCCTTAGTATTCAGCTCCCATCTCTTGGTCTGAAAAGGCTTCTTTTGTACCCATTCCAAATTCTGCATTTTAGCCAGTAAAAAAGGGGAAAGAAAAATGAGTACAGAACTTTCCTTGTAGGAACATGATCTCAACATTGCCACATCACTTCTGTTCATTTCTCATTGGCCAGGAACTAATCACATGGCCACACCTAGAACCAAGAAAGTCTGGGACATAAGATCTTTTAATGGACAGCCTTGGGCCCAGTTAAACCCTGCATCTCTAGAGAAGAAGATGAGTACAGATATTAGGGAGAAAACTGGCAGACTCTGGCACAGAGGCTCTAAAGAAAGAAGGCTACTTAACTTCCTATCCACTAAAGCTAAGGGGCATCTGTCCAGTTCTCCCAATAAGTACACCAAGTTGCCCAAATATAAACTATCATGGACAAAATATAAGATTGCTATATGCAAAAATAATGTTTCTACTATAGTTTACCATGGGTTCTAGATTACAGCATTTAAAAAATTTAAAACATGTACTCTTCTGATTTTTTTGAACACACGTTTTTTAAAGTTTGGGAAATACTGAAAAATATAAAGAAGATAACCATCAGCCATGATTCCATTATGCAGAGATAATCATTGAGAGTTTGGTGTGTTTCTTTAATGG